>LBNU01028143.1:20362-32439 GCA_014162995.1 Artemisia annua | reverse complement strand
GTTTGTTTTATTCTTAGTGTGCAGGTTTCAGACGATATCAAGCAATTGATACGGAGGGAGGAACCTAAACAAGGAAAGCCCAACTTTTGTATCAACATGGTGTAAATCAAAATCATGATAAAAAGTATCTTAAAAGAATAAATTTATTGGTCTTATGGTCTTCTGGATACTTTTGGAAAGTCAACATGCATATATCTGTGCAACCAGAAGCTCGTTTTGGGGTAAAAACCAGTTGAACCCACCGTTAAACCAGCAAGTGGAAGCTCGGCCGGGCTGACTAAAAAACCGGTTTCAAAAAACATTGATATATATGACGTAACTCATGACTCTTTATATGTTTGGGGATTAAAAATATCAATAAAAGCTTCGGCAATCATCCATTTAAGGATTTAAACAATAATAGTCCACCTTTATCACTTAATTTATGTATGTACTATATGAAAAAGTTTAAGTCTATTATTTTTAATCTTTGTAAAAAGTACTCTGTAATTGAAGGTATCAGCAAGTGTCTCTGTGTCAACATATGCCCTCCACTTAGTGATTCTTTCATATTCAATTGGTTTTACATCTACTTACTAGTTATTACATTACTTTTTTTAGTACACTATTATTTTCTGCTAATCTTTTACATGGGAATCCAGCTGCTTTCATATCATTGATCATGGCTGCTTCTTCCATTGCCCATCGATGGAAATATGATGTTTTTGTAAGCTTTAGAGGTGAAGATATCCGCAAAAACTTCATGGACCATCTGTTCAACGATTTCAACCAAAAAGGAATTTACGCTTTTAGAGATGACAACCAAGTGCCTAAAGGAGAAGAGATATCTCCTCATCTCTACAAAGCCATTGAAGAATCGAGATTTCTGATAGTTATCTTCTCCAAAGATTATGCTTCTTCATCATGGTGTTTGAGGGAACTTGTCAAGATACTTGAGTGCAAGCAGATTGAAAATCCCAAATATGAGGTTCGGATTATTTTTTATGATGTTAAACCTAAGGTGGTGAGGAAACAAACAGGGAGCTATGCTGAAGCATTTGCGCAACATGATGTTTCAAATAGAACAGAGGTGGACACATGGAGGGAAGCTCTATCCATGGCGGCTAACTTATCTGGATGGGATCTCCAGGACATGACAAATGGGTAAATTTCATGTTTTATTTTATTTTTTATTTTTATTTTATTATATTTTATTGTTATTGTTATTGTTATTGTTATTGTTATTGTTATTGTTAGTCTTGTAGCTCTACTAAAGCTTAACACTATGTAGTTTCTCTTACTTATTGCGTCTTGTGTGGTTAACAGATATGAGTACAAGTTCATCGATTGCATCTCCAAAGAAATCCTAAATAAATTATGTGACGGACCCTTGCATGTTGGTGATTACCTTGTTGGCATTGATTTCCATTTCGACAAATTAGAGTTGTCACGCTTCGTTGGGTCAGATAAGGTTAACATGATTGGAATATGTGGTATAAGCGGGATAGGAAAGACGACCCTTGCCAAAGCTATCTATAACTTGATGTACATCCACTTTGAAGGAAGTTGCTTTTGTGATGATGTCCAAGGAGTTGAAAAACGACAAGGCCTACTGCAAGTCCAGATGCAAATGATTGGTAAGATCCTGAAAAGAGAAGATCTAAAGATATCATGTGTTGGTGAAGGAACTATGGTAATAAAGAAAAGGATAGCGTGTAAGCGGATCCTTCTTGTTTTGGATGATGTGAATAGTTTGGAGCAGTTAGAAGCACTAGCAGGTTCAGCTGATTGGTTTTTCCCTGGAAGTCTTATTATTTTCACCGGGAAAGACAAACAATTGTTAAGGTCGCATAAAGTGGACATAATTCATGAAATGGGGATTTTAGATAAGTGTGAAGCTCTTGAGCTCTTTAGTTTATATGCATTTGGCAAAATGGAATCTACAAAAGATTTCAAAGAGCTCGCTTCCCAAGTTATAATACATTTGCAAGGCCACCCATTGGCTCTCAAAATTTTTGGCAGATTATTGTATAAAAAATCTGTGCATGTTTGGAAAAGCGAATTGGATAGACTCCAAACATATCCTAATTCAGATATACTACAAAAACTTCGACCAAGTTTTGATGGGTTAGCATCTGATCAGAAAAGAATGTTTCTTGACATTGCATGTGCCTTCATAGGGGAAAATAGATATTTTGCTGCAAGTGTACTTGACAGCAGTAACTGTTCTGCAAATGCTAATAATGAAGTTTTGGTTGATAAGTTCCTGATAACAGTATCTCCAAGTAATATGTCTCTTCAAATGCATGAATTGATTCAAAGCATGGCAAGGGAAATTATACGTGAAGAGTTCAACATGCCTGGGAATCGGAGCAGATTGTGGATTTCATCAGAGTTTTACGATGCATTGAATAAAAACAAGGTATTACAGTCTAATAAGAATAGGCAGTTGGCTTTAGTAATCTTTTATGTACAAGAAATTGCATTCTAATGATTTATTTTTTTGTATCTAGGTAACAGAAGAAGTTGAAGTTTTAGTCCTTTTGCTAAAGAATAATGGCCAAAATATTCCCATAGATGGAAAAGCTTTTACGCATATGAAAAACTTGCGGATCCTAAAAATTTATTTTCCGCAATTTGAAGAACTTTGGCAGCCATTTGCAGTGAAATTGTCAGGAAGTTTGGATTTTTTGTCCAATAAGCTCAGGTTGTTTTGTTGGCATGGATTCCCTTTCAAGTACTTGCCTTCAGATTTCTATCCAGAAAACATTGTTGCCATCGACCTCTCTTACAGCCACATAAAACAACTTTGGACAACACCAAAGGTATTTACTTGTTCATACATGTGTTCGTGTTTAACACCTTATGATATACGAACTTATCTTTTTTCTCCTGATGTCAGAATTTTAGAAGGTTGAAAGTAATGAAGCTAAGGTACTGTTGTAACCTAACAACTACCCCTGATTTCTCAGATATTATAAATCTCGACGAGCTAAATTTTGAAGGTTGTGTGAATTTGGTTAGCATTCATTCTTCAATTGGAATGCTCAAGAGGCTTGTTGTGTTGAATCTGAGAGACTGCAAACAGCTTAGGGGTTTTCCAAGTAAAGTGGAAATGGATTCTCTTCAAGTCCTGAATCTCTCAGGGTGCTTAAAAGTCGACCAACTTCCAGAAGAATTGGGTAGGATCAAAAGCTTAACTGAGTTGCATGTTGACAGAACTGCCATTACAGAACTTCCTTCTTTTGTATCCTCTCTAATAAACCTTGAATCGTTGTCATTCGGTGGCCAAGAGAGGATTCAACCTAGATGGTGGACTTCAATCACTCGTCCTTTTGGTTTGTTAAGTAAACAACAACATCCCCAAATATCAGTTTCATTGGCGGGTTTACATATGTTAAATATGTTGAAGTCTCTGAATTTCAGCTACTGCAATTTAGAACAAGTGCCTGAGAGCATCGGAGGCTTATCATGTCTAAAGGACCTACACTTAGAAGGGAACAATTTTACTAGCTTGCCAGGAAGTTTGAGTCAACTTTTTCGTCTTGAAAATCTTCATGTTGATGGTTGCAAGAAGCTGGAAGTGTTGCCCGAACTTCCACCTAGGATATGGAAATTTAATGCATCTGATTGCACCTCCTTAAGAGAAATTTCGGGATCATCTAAAGACAAATTCAGGTTCAATTATCTTAGAAATTGTCCAAAGCTATGTAAGAACGTTACCATTGATGGCCAGGGGTCTATATCAAAGACTCGGTGTCTTGACTCATCTATTACTTCGCAAGGCTTTATTCACCAGCTATCTGGTTTCCTTGGGTATTTGGGTTTCGAGACTAACAGATGTGAATTCTTCCGGAATGCCTTTGATTATTTAAATATAGTATATCATGGGAATAGCATTCCAGAGTGGTTTACAAATAGAAGTACGGAATCTCATGTAAAGGTTGAATTACCATCAGATTGGTGTTATGATAAGTTTAGGGGATTTGGAACTTGTGTTGTTTTCAAGTGCAACAAGCCTTTCACAACGTTTAAAGGATACACTATAAAAAACTTTGATGGAGCTTCTCTATCTCTAGATATAAGTGATGATTATTTTCAAACTAAGGTGATAGGAATCCAAAATTCATATATGATATGGTTGCATTATAGGCAGAGTACATGGAAATGGAACGAAGCAAAGAATTTTGTTACATTTTGTTTCAAAGATGCAGATGAAGATTTTAAAGTGAAGGAGATGGGTGTGAGACTTGTTTATGTTGAAGATATAGAACAAGAAACAGATTTAAGTATGTTGCAAGGCCTCCCAACTCCAACACAACATGGTGGTTCCTTGAGCTTATATGATGGGCCTTTTGGTACTCACTGGTCGTGGTAGTCCATATGACTTTTGTTTATAAATGAGTTTCTTATGTAAATATATGAAAATGGTATAAATCACTGACTATTATAGTGTGTGTTATGGGTCTTGGCCCGAGCCACCGTACCGGTGCTCGTGTTATGGGCGTCGGCGCCATTCCGAATGTTATAGGATTTTTATTTTTATTTTTTTATCTTATTTTCTTTGATTTTTTGTGTGTTGTTTGAATATGTAACGGGCAAAAAACAAAATATAGATGTTGGGTTTAGGAAGAAAAAAAAAAACCCCCTTTTACCAAATTCTTTTTACCCTGTAAGATCCTATAAATACGCTTTATTTATATCATTTTAACACACGCTTATCTCTTCAATTTATTATACTTGGAACCTTTAAAAAAGTACCTTTTAATTCACTTTATTTATGGATCCGAAAAAAGATTCCTAACTATGATCATTGGGATATTTGTTGGCTTTTAACAACTATTTAACAATTAAATAACATGAGTACGCAGCGGATATAAGTCCCAAAGGGGTCCGTTTGACGCGTATAGATTAAAACACAATTAAACATATAATTACTAACCTTTTGGTTTGATCACTTGAATTGCTAAGACAAGTGATATTGGTCTTGATCGTCTTCATCTTGAGTCATATGAAACCCTTAAGCTACTAACGTAAGTAGCCTCTAAGGTTGCTCACACTACAAATCACGGTAGAACGCCCGGATGCTAGTGCTAGTTCACGAACTGAAGCACAAAACAAGCATAGTTTTGCTTCTTGAAAGTTAGGTCGAAACACTAAGGGTTGAAACACTAATGGTAGATTGTATTTGTAACGCGAAGTTCCAAGCACCACTTGACTACTGAAACGATTGTTTCAGGCTCATTAAGTTCAGCAGTTCATTCTTTAACCAATTGATATAGAAGCAAACAACTTTGTGGCTCCATATTCTCAGCCTTACAATTGTTTGATGTTACAAAAGATGAACAAACATCAATATTACTGGATTTCTGCCAGTGTGCTCGAAATGTTGAAATAAACCAGAAGCAACAAAATTTGAGGATTACATTTGGTAAGAGCTTTAATTCCAAGCCAGAAGTGAGGATCAGAAACTGGACGTCTCACGGATAGATTGTTCAAGTAAGTATGAGTTTGATAACTAATACGAACCAAAATTTACTGTTCCTGAAAGTTTTTAACTAGAAATTCAGCTTATGAAATGTTAAAATCAGATTTGTGACTGATGTTCCAAAAAAATAAATCAGTCATATAAGTATATAACTAGACATACTCATGATTTATAACAGCATGATCATCGTGACATTAAACACCTCCCTCCTGTCTAAAAGAAAGACAAGTATGCGAAAGAGAGTTATTTACACAATGATAATGGTGGAGTCTCGACATTTGAAAGAGCCAAGATGGCTGGAACTGTTCTAGTTCACTTGAAAACATCAGGTGAAGCAACAGATTCAAGCTTTGCTTTGTCATGTGGTGAGAATTCGACAAACAAGGCTCCAATATTCTGGTTGAAGCTTTCAATCTTCGTAGTCCCTGGGATGGGGCACATGTTATACCCTTGGTGCAGAACCTAGGACAATGCCAGCTGTGACTGGGTGCACACTTTCTTCTGCGCCATTTCATGAATCTGCTTAAACACCGTCTTATTGTGTTCAAACTTCTCCCCATGTAATCTGAACCACATTCATTTCAACGTGATTTGACTTTTTTTACCCGTTGCGATTGATTTTTCATTGCAACAATGTGGTTCATCTAGATCCTAATATGGATTAAAACCTAATCTCCTGTTTCCTTGATCTCCGGTTGATATAAATGTTCATATTTTCATTTCTTGTGACTGTGAATATGTGTGAGATATTAATCTTTACAAAACAAAACAACAATGTGTTTTATCTACAAGTCGGAATGACTTCCTCTTCATGGACTCTAGTCTACAATGGCCACTCTAACTGTGTTAGAAGTCTAAGATCATATACTTCTCATTTATTGTTTATCATATGTAATATGCTTTATATTATTTAGTTTAGGTTAGTTTGCAGGCCTTGTAAACAGGCTGCTCGAATAAAGTCTGGGCCAAAGGCCAATAGACGAATTAAGACAGTTAGAAAGTAGTTATATGGCAGTTATTTTGAGTGAAGGGTTGTGTCGTTTCAACATGAAGCATCATACCTTTTCACTACATACCTGTTCATTGTATATATATATAGGTATATATAGGATCATGTAACTCGTTTATAATTAATTCCAGAAGTACAATTTACTTATATATTGTGTCTATACATTTACTTTATATCTTGATCTTAATTGCTGCATAATACAAATCGTTTTACATCAAAACTCTTTTCTGTCAAAACCTAAACCATGGTTAATACCAACACTTTCTTGGAGGCACATTGGTCGAATCACAAACATGATTCAGACCCTTCTAATAATTGGCATCAGAGCGAAAATCTTGGGAAACCTCTAAGAAAGAAAATGCAACAAGGCTTCTTACAAAGGCAACTGAAAAGGGAGAACGAGAAACAACTTGGCAAATGCATCAGGCAAATAACCCACGACTGCAAAGACATGTTGAAGAAAAAACTTGAAGAAATAGAGTCATACAACTCTACTCTTACCCAAAATAAATATAGGAAACATAGATGCTTCAAATGCAAGCAAAAGGGACATATCTCCAAAACTTGTCCAATGAAGATCGATGACAAACCAGAAGGGGCAAACGAGAATTCAAGCCAATCTCAAAAGGAAACAGTTGAAATTCTCAAAACACCAAAACCTACTGTTAGTTTGAAGTATCGTGAATTCATTCACTTCTCAACACGATGCATGATCAAGGGAACGGATCAAGGACACTGGGACGATATCTGGTACATCAGTAACAACACAGATAAGCACTTATGTTCCAATCTAAATTCTTTTTGCAACATAAAAGAAGATTTCATTGTCAATAAGTTAAAGGATCAAATGAAATTTTTGTTTACTTATGGAATTGGAGAGGTCATTATAAAAGATGATGGTCAAGGATTGTTAATACCAGGAGTTTTTTATGCTCCTGAAGTTACCCTTAACATCCTTTCAATCGACCTACTTGAAAAACAAGGATTTGAAATAGTTTATGAAGGAAATAGATGTAGGCTCGTTTATATGTTCAACAATTTTGAAGACCACATATTTAATGAGGATAGTTTAAGAACAAAGCACAACGAATATCTAGAAAATTACTTTGAATCGTTGGCTAAGACGGATAGTATGGAAGAAGACTTGATCAAGATAAAGGGAAACACTTACTAAACGAAAGTTAACACTTTTAATGAATACGTGGCCTTCCTAAATCTAATCAAGTATGATGAGGTTGTTAGTCAAGAATGGGATTATTTCAGAAACAAATTCGACAAGGTTGTTAAATGGTTTTACAATTACTACTTAGATAAATCACTTCCTGGCCCTATTCCTCCTATTATCAATGGTGTACAAATACATCTTTTCGACTTATATAAATTAATAGAAGGGCTTGGGGGTATCTAAGTGTGTATTTTGGTTAAGAGTTTGGTACAATTGGTGAACTTATTGGGCTGTCAAAACAAGATGGTGAAGAATTAAAGAAGTGCTATATTAAGTATTTGGATGTTTTCACATCCTACTACAAAACTGCTAGGGTGCCTAAACAAGAGTATGATCATATTCTTAATATTCCTACTAGAAAAGTAGAAAGGGCAGAATTTATAGTCCTATGTCTCATCAAGTTAAAGAGACTTTTGCACCCACAAGATTTTCAGCAGATCAAAGAGGAAAAGAAAGAATCGAGCACTTTGGAATAAAGTTAGAAGATATTGAAGAAGAAAAAGAAAGCCAACAATACTTTGCCAAACCAAATCAATCACAACATGAAGAAACTCAGCAACAAGTCACAAAAAGGAAAGCAACTTCAATCAAGTCTGAAACAAACAGCAACACAAGTGATGATTTCACCATCATCACTTGATATCAAGAGAAGAATCAAGAAGCTGTTTCGAAGATTATGATCTTAGGAGGGAGATTGTTAGAAGTCTAAGATCATATACTTCTCATTTATTGTTTATCATATGTAATATGCTTTATATTATTTAGTTTAGGTTAGTTTGCAGGCCTTGTAAACAGGCTGCTCGAATAAAGTCTGGGCCAAAGGCCAATAGACGAATTAAGACAGTTAGAAAGTAGTTATATGGCAGTTATTTTGAGTGAAGGGTTGTGTCGTTTCAACATGAAGCATCATACCTTTTCACTACATACATGTTCATTGTATATATATATAGGATCATGTAACTCGTTTATAATTAATTCCAGAAGTATAATTTACTTATATATTGTGTCTATACATTTACTTTATATCTTAATCTTAATTGCTGCATAATACAAATCGTTTTACATCAAAACTCTTTTCTGTCAAAACCTAAACCATGGTTAATACCAACACTTTCTTGGAGGCACATTGGTCGAATCACAAACATGATTCAGACCCTTCTAATAAACTGTACAGCTGTGATCTCGGCTGAACAGCATATTGATCTTTTGGCTGTCAAATAAACGGCTAGAAAAATGAAATGAAGGAAAGGAAGGAGAAAAAAGGGCCAGGGTCCAGTTGTGCAACCCAGCCCGTACGGCTCATTATAAAAGAAGTCCCGATTTGACAATTTTCCAATTCTACACGTCTAGTCCTCCTACTCGATTTCCCACATCTAACAAAAGCCATATCCATCTACATCATGTAAACTTTAGTGCTTACAAAGTGTAAAAGTAGTAAGCATGCAAAATCAGGTTTTATTCTTTGTTATAAATTAAAATACATGTTATGTACTTTTGTATGTATTAGCTGTTTTACCCTTTAATAAGCATGTTTAAAACATATATGAAATGATATTAGCTTCACATCTTTCTTTTTGCATATTATTAAACACCGTTTATCCAAGACTGTCTATGAAAGTGGGTAGACAAGCACCATAAACCAAAAAAAAAAAAAAAAAAAAAAAAAAAAAAAGGATAATTAATTCATGCTAGCAATGTAGATACGATATACTTGAAGTGATTCATCTTAGTTGTGACAAAATCTAAAAGGCTTTTTCAATATATTCAACACAAAAACTTTGAGGACAGAAACAAGTCCAACAGTACAAGCAAGTTGTGTGCTTTATTTTTCCCTCAGTAACATACCTTTACTCACTCTATTTCCCATTAACTTTCTTTTACATATTATTGCCCAGTTGTGTGGCAGTGATTGTCATTGGTATTTTGTTGATTAGCCGATGGAAACTGATCACCTTCATCTTTAGTATCAGGCTGGTTTGATAAACGTTGCACGCACAGGTCTTCGCACAATCAACAAGCACAAGATTGACAAAGATTGATCCATTATTTACTAACAACATAAGATGGTTACATTGTTATTAAGACACACATAAAAACGTACACATACTAATCTATTTATAAGGTTCCAACCGGTGTGTTGAACCATTGTGTCCATTCGGTGTATTAACCGAAATAACTATCTAATAACTAACTTTCATAACCGCCATAACTAACTTTTGGTTATTAACTAACTAACTAACAATATTGGTCCTTTGTCTATCGTTATTTACATGTGAACACCGAGCCTATCAAGACTTATACAATTATGGTGCAACATTTCCCCCCTAATTGTTTAAGTCTTGTTCTCCGAATCTTCATGCTCTTCTCCGCGTTTTCCTTCACATTGCCTTCTATCCTGACCCCAAACTTTGTCTTGTTCATTTCATCATTCGGTGACTTATCTATCTCTGCATCTTCCTGCTTGCCTTGTGGGTCTCTTCTCCCACTTCTCTTCTTGGCTTCTCATTCCAGGGCACCTCGCAGTCTCATGGTACACCTTTATCATGTCAATGAACCTTCTATAGCAATCTCTTATTGCTTCCTCTTCACCATTTGTCAGGCCTTGTATTCTTGCAATTTTCTTTCATTATGTCGCATTCAAGAGCAATCCTTTCTCGCTAGCCTCTTCCTTCCGGTACCACGCTATCCTTTCAAGCGTCAAAACGTTTTCCTTTTCTTCCTTTGTGTCGCGTTCCAGTAGTCCCCACAAAGTTCTTCTACAACGTTGTCTTTTTCCTTCCCTTTGTTGTCGCGTTATGCAGTCCCAACAAAGTCTCCACCGTATTTCTTGGCCAGTGTATTCCTTGGTGTCTTTTCCTTCTAATTCTTTTGATCTTCTTGATCAAAAGTTGAATCAAACTCTTGCACGCACAGGTCTTGGCACAACCAACAAGCACAAGATTGACAAAGATTGATTCATTATTTACTAACAACATAAGATGGTTACATTGTTATTAAGACACACATAAAAACGTACACATACTAATCTATTTATAAGGTTCCAACCGGTGTGTTGAACCATTGTGTCCATTCGGTGTATTAACCGAAATAACTACCTAATAACTAACTTTCATAACCGCCATAACTAACTTTCAGTTATTAACTAACTAACTAACAATATTGGTCCTTTGTTTATCGTTATTTACATGAGAACACCGAGCCTATCAAGACTTATACAATTATGGTGCAACATGGTTTACATCCTTGCTCTTGCCCCATATCACCAAGTATAGCCCAGCAATAATCACAACTGCACCAAGCACCCTGCACAGACATTCACCTTATTAGTCATATATCGGCCTAATTTAAGGGCATTGTTTGTATTTTTTTAAAGTAGGCAACTCTTTATGCATCTGATACAAATTTGTGTATGGTTAATGAATATGTACTCGTTCAAAAAAAATAATGAATATGTACCACAGACAAAAAAAAAGGTTTAAGTTTATGATAAACTGATGATGATATACCTCCCCTAGTTCAATTACCTCCCCTAGTTCAATTGTTCAGACAAAACAATAGATCCTAGAATTGCAGCGATAACCATGCTTAGAGGGTTAAAAGCAGTGACGAAAACCGGCCCTTTTTGCTTCATTATAATACCCCAAAGGTAGTATCCCAATCCTGAACAGATTACTCCCTGCATTATAAAACACAATCAGGATCATACAAAGTAGCAGGAAATAAATTTTACTTTCGTACATGTGTGTGAGTAGAATTAATTTTTATAGATGTCTTACACCATAGACCATAGTCACAAGTCCAGCATCCCAGTGTAATCTCCAGGCTGCGGTATCTCCCCGTTCAGCAATTACAGTCACTATTCCATTTTGCAAAGTCCCTGCAGCGCATATGGGAGCTGCAAGAGAGAGCTCTGCAGGGTATGACTTCAACGTAATTGCCTGTAAAACTAGTTTATTTATTTAGTTAATACTAATTTTAGAAGCAATAATCATACGAGCATGCTAAAATGAAAGGTGGCAGTTTCGACCCATTTACTTATAAATGGGTCGATTTTGGTTATGATTATTTATGAAATTATAACAGGTCGATCAAACAAAAATATATATTGTTGCGTGAGATTGCACCCTCGCAAAAAGGTTTTACTTCTCAAGGGATCTTGAGAAGCTTGCAATCCCCACCAGGCAGTGTACCTGACCGATGTAGTATAGTGTAGTGGCAAGTACCGGGGGATTGATCGTTCTCTAGGGGAATAGTGTCGTTAGGATTGAAAAACTACTCTAATAGGTCTAAGGGTAAGGGAAGATTTTTTTGTATTTTTATGAAAGCAAGTAAAATCTCGGTTTTGAAGGAGTGGGCGGAATTAGTTGCTAGTCAAC
>LBNU01028141.1:13044-37754 GCA_014162995.1 Artemisia annua | reverse complement strand
TATATATATAAATTTGTTACCCGTAAAAATGGTGTTCAGTTAACGTAACATTCGTTTATTCATGTTTTGTATTTACTAATCGTATGGGAAAATTACGAGAGGCTACAAAAGGAAATATGATAGCTATGGCTGATAATCAGTTGCGATTTGGTATCCCTTATTTAGTGAAAACCATCTGTAAACATGAATATTATAGCAACCCAAAAAGGTGTTACATCTCAAGTGTTTTCGCATATAAGTTTTGATACAATAATTAACGCATCCAAATAAATTGTACATAATGTATATGATCTAGGCTGAGATTTTACAGGTGTAGGTCTTTTAGGAGGCTCATCTTATAGTGCATTTACAGTTGAATTAGGTTGACTAAGTTTCTTGTAGGTGGAGATCAAAAAAGTAGAACAAAAGAAAGTGACACACCCCCATTTGTTAGCAGGTCAAGGTCACGTTCTTTCCTCGATAAATTTAGTGGATATGATGGTGCGTGGTCCCATTAGGGCATCTAGGGCCCCTGGAATAGTTGATCACTATAGTTGGTATAATCCCTATAGGGCACCTGTGGGCCTGTAGGTATGGTCAAGAGTTGGTTAATAAGGTCGGTATGGTAAATAAAGATTGGAAATCTGTGCCGATTCAAAGATATGAACTCATGATCTCATATGGCATTCAGTCACACATGCATATAATACGATTATGTATGTTTTTTCAAACTTAGGCTTATATGACAAATCAACAGTCTGATTTCACACAACAGGTATCAACACTCAAACCTACAAACATAAAATCAAAGAATGGGTATCTATAAAGGATTAATGGTTAACTCAATAAAGAATAAAACATACGTGGTGATGTTATCAAATAATTTATATCATAGATATCCAATACAAAACTATAATGAAGTTTACCCGGGCACTTTTAATTAACATTGGATCATTTGTCTTCAATACACAGATTGACATTGAGCCTTTCAATAGCTTGAGTACCATTATCCATTGATACATGATCACCTCCTGTGAATATATTTAGAACAATATAAATCAATGACATTATTTTGATACACTAACAGGAAAAACTTTTGGACCATAAATAAACTAATGAATCCACACGTCCAATTTCTGTGTAGTTCTTACCTAAAGATGTACACGTAGAGAAATTTTAAATTAATCTAGACCCCGGGTAGCATGTCAGATTCATCATCCGGTTTTGTCTTTTTGGGCTCCTTTTCTGGCAGATGAATACGTCTATAGTTTCTTATCCAATCGTTTATAGTTTCCTTGTTTATCTCGTGCTTCAAGTAATACCTTACTTGTTATGATTTTGGTGGTTCTTCCATCGGGTGCTTATAAGAAGGCGCCTCCTCTCCCTTGTCTGAATTGCACGTGATAGCCCTAGTGTTTCCATCCCCAGGTGGGCTGGGATCGATTTCTCTAGCCTCCTTGGTTATCAACCTTCTCTTTCCTTCATCGTTGCCCTCATGGACGATGGAGATGGCGTTAACAAATTTGGTGTTGGGATCATCAATGTCTCTTCGCACCAACACTTTCTCAGGGGCTTTTGTTTTCGTATATTCCTTCAGCAAGTTCATCATTTCTGCCATCTTCTCTTGCATTTCCTCCTTCTGTCTGTAAACGGCTTCTTCGAATCTGGCCAACCGTTCGGAGTGTGTCGACATATACTCACTCATTAGAGCTTCGAATGCTGGACTAAGTACCTGAGGAGGTGAATTAGGGCGAGAATGCTTATGGAAGGACTCAACGTTTTCCCTAAGGGGTGATTCAGACAATGGTGTCGGCTTTGTGCCTGAGATGGAGTTGACTGTTGCTCGTTGTGGACTAAGGCGCCTCTTTTTCCTTTTGAGTAGATCGTCGACCCTTTTCTCAAGTTCACCAAGGCCCTCTTCAAAAAGTTGAGTGGCCTCAGTCGAATTTTCAATACGAGTAATCTCCCAAACCACATTATTGTAGAGTGCAAGCTCGTCGATGATTTCTCATGATTCCTCAGCGTTTCTATCACGTAATCTGCCCCCAACGGCTCGATCAATGGTACGCTTGGTGTGGTAATCAACATGGTCATAAAAGATATGGATTTGCAGCCAGAGATTTATGTCATGGTGAGGGACCTTTTAAAGTAAGTCTTTGAATCGGGTCCATGCCTCATAGAGGGTTTCGCCTTGAAGTTGTTCGTACATCAAGATGTCATTCCTTAACTTTGTAATTTTCCCAGGTGGGAAAAGTTGAGCAAGGAAGAGAGTGGTGAGAGCATCCCAAGAGGTGATGGATCCTGCGGGTAGACGTTCTAGCCATTGACTAGCTTGGTCTCGCAGAGAGAATTGGAAGAGACGTAATTGGGTCGTCTCTCGAGTTTCAACAGCAAGGTCTATGGAGTCAACGATTTTAAGGAAATCCTTGAGATGTTGATTTGGATCTTCGGAACGAAGTCCATGGAATGCACATCCACTTGCACCAACCGGCTGGTGTAAGATCGTAAGGGAGACACATTGGCTCCTTGGGTGAGCTCAATGGTGTTTTGATAGCCTTGGTGGCTAGGACGGGAGTACTCTCCTAAAGTGCGGGCTCTAGGAGGTTGGTTTGGTTGTGGTGGGTTGTTGGGATCAAGGATATTACCACCTTCCATGATGTCGGATGGTAATGGTTACGAACAAAGAAAAGAAGAAAAAAGATAGACTAAACAAAACCTAGAAAAATAAAATAAAATCTCACTAGAAAGGAATCTAAAGAGTAGACCTAAATAAAAATAAAATTCAACCTAAGCAATAACTATTCCCCAGCAGCGGCGCCAAATACATGATACGTGGTTTGCGACCTACGCAGTAGGTTTTACCTCTCAAGGGATCTTGAGAAGCTTGCAATCCCCACCAGGCAGTGTACCTGACCGCTGTAGTATAGTGAAGTGGCAAGTGCCGAGGGATTGATCGTTCTCTCGGGGAATAGTGTCGTTAGGATTGAAAACTACTCTAATTAGGTCTAAGGGTGAGGGATGATTCTTTTTGTATTTTTATATTTTATGGAAAGCAAGTAAAAATCTTGGGTATTTGGAAGAGTGGGCGGAATTAGTTGCTAGTCAACTAACCCAAATAACTACAAATGCAAAGAAAATAAAATAACAAGAAAATAAAAGTTTGTGAAACTAATATGGANTAGGTCTAAGGGTGAGGGATGATTCTTTTTGTATTTTTATATTTTATGGAAAGCAAGTAAAAATCTTGGGTATTTGGAAGAGTGGGCGGAATTAGTTGCTAGTCAACTAACCCAAATAACTACAAATGCAAAGAAAATAAAATAACAAGAAAATAAAAGTTTGTGAAACTAATATGGAGAAAAGTGTGTTTACTTAGATTTCATTACTCCCTAGCTATCTTTTACCGGTTAATTTGTTTGTTACAATTGTGTGGATGACGGGTTTTATTCCTCAATACCATTCGTAGGGCCGTGTATGATCTTCCCTAACTCTATAAGCGTAAACTTCATTCTATAGCGACACGTTTAGTATCCAAACTATGAAATCACTAGTAATTACTCATGCATTAAATACAACCAAATAATCGTAGTACACATCTGATTCATGATTCTTAAGACGTTCAAGCAAGTCACCAATTAGAAGTTAGCCAGTTTTCTTAAGCCTAACATCGACATCACCCACCCACAACAATACACAACAAACCAACAACAAGTAATCAATAGTTAGGTTTCATTAGATCTAAGCAAACACAAGAGAAACCTAGCCTAGCATGTTAATTGAAAGACAAGCAAAAGATATAATCACACAACACATAGACATATTGAATGATTTAATAGAAGACTTATCTTTAATTAGTCATGGATGAATCAAGGGTGAAAAGCCCTTGAAAAAGGCAAAAAATTCGACCTAGGGTTTATCCCTAAAGTTCTCCCAAAAGTTACACACTTAATGAAGAAAAAATCCTAAAATATATATAGAAAATACATTCTGACAGCTTCAGGTTATAAATCCTGACGTCGTCAACTCGCCGCGTCTAGGGTTATCGGATCACCTAGGTCAACTTCTGACGCCGTCAGCCTTTAAAACCTTTTGGGCCGTCTCTCTTTAACTTAACACCTGACGGCCTAGGACTTGTAACACCTAACGCCGTCAGGTGTAAATTTGCAGAATCCTTCCTTGGTCGTCTAGTAGAGTCTGAATCCACCTCTTTTATCTTTAGGTGATGGCGTCACCATTCAAAGCCTGACGCCGTCAAGTAGGAATTGCAGCTTGATTTGGGACTTTGTCGTTTTCTTCACTTTTATGCTCCAAAAACGTCTAAAATGTAATGTTTTCCACAATTCCTCCTGGAAGTACCTAAAATGACAAAAGGAACAATTTAAGGCAATATTTGATCATAAAATAATAATTTAGGGATTAAATGACCCCTTAAAAGCGTAACACTTTTCTCCTCATCACGAGTTTACTGAGTTGTGATGGCCTGAACGGTTTTATGTTATAACTAAACCCTAATAACAACATAACTCAATAGCAGGGAGCTTCTTGTGACGAGTATTCACTTCTAAATTATGATGGCCCGAACGGTATTATGTTGATAACATAATACAATAGTAGGGAGCTTCAGGTGAGGAGTCATATACTTCTGAATTACGATGGCCCGAACGGTGTTATGTTATATTTAAAAATCTTAATAGAGTGATTAGTTAAGAAAACCTAGACTAAGACTTGACATAAACACATCTACACTACCCCCAGGATACGTGAGTGAGTTTTCTAAACCCCTACTTTACTTACCTTAAGACCCAGGTGAGTTTTCATAGCCTCACTTTTAAATGCTTTACAACCCTGTGAGGGGATACATGCTTTAAACCGAATACAAGTCTTTTTCTATGGTTGTTGCACGAGTAAACTATTTTCCGTCAATACATAACAAAAATTCATGAATCTAATCATTTGGGATATTTTACCCAAGCGAACGTGAATATAGTTGATAGATCTATTGGAGTTTGACAACTCCCATGGATGCTACATCTTTCTGGATGGTATCAATAAGTACTATATTTGAACCCCTCTGAAGGATTAACTTTGGCAAAGTTATCCTTCCCGTCCCCTCATGGTTGGTCTGCAGACCCTATGACCAGGACTGTTAACGTGTGGTTCATGAGCTTAGAGCCTTCGTTATAGAGAACAAAAGGATATTTCCTAAACTATAATCACTTTTTTAAAAAGTCCTCCATGCCACTAGAATCCCCGAACTTGCCTTTAGACTCCCGACTTGCCTTTAGGTTAGGATTCCTGACTTGCCTTTAGGTTAGAACCCCCGAACTGCCTTTAAGATAGATTCCCCACTATTACTATTGCCTCTAGGATATAACATAGGTTAGAGTTATGCTAAGATACTCTTTCGGGTATTACAGTTAGATATGTCATCCTTTAACAATCCTATCATCGTGTTGGATACCGATGATACAGATACTTCATCCGATAGTTATGAATATACTCCAGCTACCCCTACCCACTCATCTTCTGGTTCTAATTCTTCGGAAGAATTAGCCCAGAATATCTTAACTAACTTAGGATTAGAACTTTCCCCGAATGATCCCTATATGCAAGCATATAATGGGTATATGCAAACATATGGTGGAGATATTCCTACCGTACCCACTATTACCCCTACCCCATCTATACCTCCCTATAATAGTCAAGATCGTTATGTCTCCGAAATAGTTTCACCTCCCCGTAATAATTTGCGTATTATACCACCTTCGCCTCCCCTAGGTTTGAAATAGGTAGTAGTTCTTCTAAAACGCCTTTAGAAAGGCATGATGAACAAATAGGGAAATACTTAGTCATTTAGATAAGTTATCTTTGGGAGGAATAGAAGAAGTATAGAATAAGATTAGTGATCTAGGAATAGGTAGAAATAGGTTAGAAAATGAATTAGAGAAAACTCGTAATCAAATCTTTTGGATGTAAACAAAATATGAGGGACAATCTGACGAAGTAGTTACTGCACATGTTAGACTTTCCATTATAGAAATGATTATCGAGGATATTAGGGATAGTCATAGGTCTGATATAGAGGATCTTTTGGAAGCCATCCAGGAACTTAAAAATAACAAAGAATCAAAATAAGGTTATAGACTTAGGTAATATAGGTTTATAGGTAGATAACTTAGTTATAAATGGTACTTGTTAGGTTTTCACTTTATAAAATAGAAGTTTTAATCTACCCATACTCAGTCTTCTTAAAACTCGTATCCCGTATTAGGATCCCCTATGCCTTAGGACACACTATAGATTGCCTTAGGACACTTTATAGACTGCCTTAGGATTTAAGAACTAGAACTTATAGGAAATTAAAACAAATAGACATACCTAGGAACATTAAAAACATAGGATCTTTTAGAATCACTATGCCTTTAGACGGGGGAAACTAGCTTCGGTGGAATATTAGGAAATCCACCCTTTTAGTTTTAGGATTCCCTACCCATCTGGTATCAGATAATGTTCTAAGAAATTAGAACATAAACTATGACACTATTCTTATCACATCTTACGAACACCTATAGAATGGCACGTACAAGAGCTACCACACCCGTTACTCCCACTTCTCCCGCCATGACTCAAGAAGACCTCCAACGACTAGTGACTGACAGTGTGACTGTAGCACTAGGAGCGAGGGATGCCAACGTAACTAGAAACCCCAAAATTATTGTGGTGAAAAAGAGTAACTACAAGGAATTTATGAGCTGTCAGCCCTTCAATTTCAAGGGGATAGAAGGGGCCATAAGATTGATTCACTGGTTTGAGAGATGTGAGTCAGTATTTGCCCATAGCAACTGTACTGAAGATTGTATGGTTAAGTTTTCTACCGGTACTCTTACTGACGAAGCATTATCATGGTGGAACTCGTATGCCCAACCAATAGGAATAGAAGAGGCATACAAGTTATCGTAGACTGAATTTAAGAATCTTATGATTAAGAAATACTGCCCTCGGACGGAGATTAAGAAAATGGAAGACGAGTTCTATAACTTGTCAGTAAAGGGGAATGATGTTAAAACTTATATTAGGAGATTTTAAGAGTTGGCAACTTTGTGTCCTACAATGGTGCCGACTGTTGAAAAGACAATAGAAGTTTTCATCGGAGGGTTGCCCCGAAGTATCGAAGGGAATGTTACTGCCTCTAAACCTCAAACTTTAGAGGAGGCCATTAACATAACTTTGAGGTTAATGGACCAAGTAACAAAGCACAACCCTGTGCCAGCGCCCTACGATAATAAATGAAAGTTCCATGATGGGAGAGCTTTCGGTAACACTCGTAATACCACTAGTAATAACCGTACCAATCCCTATCCTCAACCAAGGCAAGAGACTGCGAGAGCATATGCCGCCACTCCAAATGAGAGAGTGGTAATGCTGGGAATGCCCTCTGTGTAAGAAATGCAACTGGCATCACACAAGGCCTTGTTCCATTAAATTTACAACATGTAACAAGGTGGCCATCACTCAAGGGATTGTAAGAACAAAGGACCAGCTACTGGGGGTAATTCACTACCAGCAACGGTCATTTGTCATACTTGCGGAGAAAAAGGACACTATGCAATTAGATGTCCAAAGAAAAATACTAATGGTGCCCAGGGAAGGCATATATGTTAAGGGATAGGAACGATCCACAAGAACCGAGCATAGTCACAGGTAAGTTTCTCTTGAATAATCACTTAGTTAGAATATTATTGATTCTGGAGCCGATAGGAGTTTCGTATCTACACCCTTAGCCTATAGACTTAGGATTAAACCCATAGCTTTAGATACTTACTATGAGATAGAAATGGCCGACGGAAACTTAGCTAGTACTAACACGGGCATCAAGGGTTGTACCCTAACTTTACTTAACCACCCCTTCGAGATCGATCTCATACCCATTAGACTCGATAGTTTTGACGTTGTTGTTGGAATGGGTTGGTTGTCCATGAATCAAGCAAAGATTCTTTGTGACGAGAAAAACATCCATGTACCTATCAACGGTAAGACTTTAACTATCTTAGGAGATCGAAGTAAAACTCGACTTTACTTCATTTCATGTATCAAAACGGAACGATACATGTCACGAGGTTGTCAAGTCTTTGTGGTTCAAGTAACAGAGACTAAGCCAGATGAAAAATGACTAGAGGAGATCCCTTTAGTCAGGGAAGACCCATAAGTTTTTCCTAAGGATTTACCTGGCTTACCTCCCATTCATCAGATAGAATTTCAAATTGATTTAATTCCCAGAGCGGCACCTATAACCCAAGCACCCTATAGGTTAGCCCCTTCAGAGATGAAGGAACTCTCTGAACAACTCCAGGAATTAACTGATCGAGGTTTTATACGCCTAAGTACATCACCCTTGGGAGCTCCTATCCTATTCGTAAAGAAGAAAGACAGATCTATGATGATGTGTATCGATTATCGTAGATTGAACAAACTTACTATCAAAAATCGAAACCCATTACCCAGGATTGATGACTTATTTGATCAACTACAAGGTTCGAGTGTATATTTGAAGATCGACTTACGATCAGGTTATCATCAATTGAGAGTGATGGAAGAAGATATCCCTAAGACCGCTTTTAGAACAAGATATGAGCACTATGAATTTCAAGTTATGCCATTTGGTTTGATAAACGCACCAGCGGTTTTCATGTATCTCATGAACCGGGTGTGTAAACCATTCTTGGATAAATTTGTTATAGTGTTCATAGATGATATCCTTATCTATTCACGTAACGAGGAAGAGCACACTAAACACCTGAGAATAATCCTAGAACTACTTAAGGCGGAGAAACTTTATGCAAAGTTCTCTAAGTGTGAATTCTGGATTAGTGTTGTGCAATTTCTCGGAAACATGATAGATAAACATGGACTTCGTGTCGATCCTGCTAAAATCGAAGCCGTTAAGAATTGGCCACATCCTATGAATCCTACTGAGATACGACAATTCTTTGGACTTGCGGGCTACTATCGAAGGTTTATTGAGGGATTTTCAAAAATAGCAAAACCTTTGACAGAGCTAACCCAGAAAAACAGGAAGTTTAACTGGGGAAAAGATCAAGAGATAGCTTTCCAACTTTTGAAGAGAAAGTTGTGTGAAGCTCCGATCTTAGCATTACCAGAGGGAAACAACGATTTCGTTGTTTACTGTGATGCTTCGCGTAGAGGTCTTGGAGCTGTATTGATGCAAAAAGATAAAGTAATCGCTTATGCATCACGACAACTCAAGACACATGAGGAAAACTACACTACATATGATCTAGAATTAGGAGCAGTAGTGTTCGCTCTAAGAATATGGAGACATTACCTGTATGGCACTATGTGTACGGTTTTCACCGATCATAAAAGCCTAAAGCATATTCTTAATCAAAAAGAGTTGAACATGAGACAACGTCGATGGATAGAGCTGCTCGCTGATTATGATTGTGAGATTCGTTACCACCATGTCAAAGCAAACGTAGTAGCAGATGCTTTGAGCCATAAGGAACGAATCAAACCTGTAGCCTCTCGCAAATTCCCGTACGATTAGTAAATAAATAATTATGAATAAATGGGTATTACATTATTTAAATACCATTTTTGCGGGTAACAAATTTTTTTTGTTATTAATGACATATTACGTGAATCACTATGACACTTGTGAATGACCATTTGCCTAGGAACGATGCTTACACACGAACCTTGATAGTCTAGTATCGCGAATATATTTTAAAACGTATTATTTTTATAAATATATGTTTCGTTTAATATCCGTACACTATTTATATATTTCCGGAACCTACAAAAATTTCCGAGATTACTCACTAATATTATTGGACCGTAACCCGACTCACAAAACATGCTATATGGGCCCACGTGACCCATTGGGCCACACATAAACCCAACAGCACCCAACTGACCCTTTTAATTCTTCCTTTTTGTTGCTTGGGCCTGATCCACGAAAACAAGCCCACCAGGCCAAATGGCCCAGCGCCCATCTTTTATTTTTCTTTTCTTGATCTTTGATTCCAGTCGCGACCAACCACAAAACACCCCCGTTTTCTCTCGATTTCGATACATAACACGTACATATTTTTGCACATATCAATAGACCATGTTACAAAGAATTGGAAATAACAAATCTCATTAAAAACCCCACTCGTTTACTGCCTTAAAACTGTCCAAAGTAAACATCAAAACTCACTTTGATAAACTTTGTAAAAACGTGGCACAAGTATTCTACACACCTCCCATGTTCCCCAATCACCACAAATCGAATCCTAAACGTCACATAAGCTGTCAGAAGTATCAGAAGCTATCTCACACCTTTCCATGGCATTATACGCCATGTAACAACTTGATTGGGCACTAGGGGAGGCAGCATGCCATCTATTCGACCAAACATTCCATCTCATGTGAACATGGCAGTGTTTACACTCAATAAACATACTATAAGTCTCACTCTTACAAGCTCAGTTGAGAAAACAAACGAAAACATACCAAATTTATAACTTTGTAATATATTTCGAACTAAAATGGGACAAAGAGATTGCCAAGTTCTCGAAGGGTTAGAAACAAGTTCAAGCACCAAGTTTAGCTCATCCTAGATCCTTGGTGGGTCGAGAATCGAACCACATTCTTCATTTGATCTAGCTCGACATCTATATTCGATTATCCCACCCATTCGAGGTGTGGTAAGACATGTTTAACTCTTTTCCTATATTTACACTTTCCTAAATTTTCAGTTTTTGCACGTTCACTTTAATCATTTATCTTGTAATTATTAAACACAACACGTACGTTTTATTGGATCTCCTAGATGTTTGATATACTAAGAATGGGGAGCCATAAAGTTTTTGAACTAAAAATAAAGTTTACATACTAAACTAGACACGTTTTGAAGGTTACTAGACCTATTCAATAAAGTGAAAACACTTAGAATATTTTTCTAAGTCCCAACTGTTTTCAGAAAATGAGTTGAGCCATTTACTTGGCCTCGTTATTTCAAAATCTAGAAACATAATATATTCATTTTAAAACGTGAACTCATTGTTGACATGACTAGCAATCAGGAAACACAAATAACTCGACCTAATAAGCTCGTATAAGCTGTTTTCAAAAGCCTATCCGTTTGTACAAAATCAGTTTTTCTAAAACCTTTATAATTAACAAAAAGGGCTTAAGGCCCAATAAGCTGATTTTAATCACATACTATAAGCTGGTCCAATAAGCCTTTTTGAAATATTGTTAGGACACTTAAACAAGCCCAAGTCCAGGCCCAAAAGTCCCGTAAGCCCAATGGACATCAAAACCTTAATGGGCCCTTAACATGTCTCGTTAAGGCCCATTAGGTGTAAAAAGTGATTTTTATAAAAATAAGCTGTTGAATTAAACTTATCTAAGTATAATGAGCTTATAGAAAAAGTCAAAATGTTAAATTTCAAGTTTGTTGATTTTTGGACTAACTTTGCAAATTTTCTTGGCCGAGGGACTAAAACTGCCAAAGTTGCAAACTTTGGGTAAAAACTATCAAAACTGGATTTTATGAGTTAGAAACTGTAAATACTGAAACATGGAGTTGTAAAACGTAAATATTGATATTAATTGGACTAAAAATCTTAACGTTGGACTAACGATGTAAAGTTTGATCGTTAGGGTTAAAAAATGTAATTTGGTGAAACTTAAAGGATTTTATGTAATATTATTTTATAAAAATAATATTAATGATTTATATTTGATTGTAAGTGTATTTGATGTAAAAACTTGATAAATTTAACTTATATACATACGTTATATAATTCGCGTTCTATAATAAATTATAATAATATAACAATGTTACGTTATTCATTTTCCTTTGAACTTTCATCATAACTTATCGTCTACACGCTTTGACTTATTCATGATGAATTACCATCACACATCGATCATTGTACTTACATGTTATATATACATATAACTTTGCTTTTGAACTTAAGGCATTTAAACAAACACGAGTTTTGTTCGTAACTAAGTGACAATTATTCGCGATAAAACTAGACTTAGACTATCAAACTGAAACTTGGCATATCTTTTAGGTTGTGTGTGAAGCTGTTTCCTAGCATCGTTGAGTTTAACGATACAACTACATCTACTATACTATTGAGGTGAGTTCATAGCCCACTTTTTAACTGTTTCATGTGGGGAGATACATGCTTAAAACCGAACACAATCTCTTTTATTTTGGTATTGATATACCGGCTGACCGTTATTATTGCTTAAGTAGCTATTGTCGAAAGTCCCTCGATCATGAACCTTAATCACTTGTTGAGTGAACGTAAATAACAGTGGATAGATCTATTAGGGATTGAAAATCCCCGTTTGGTCGTTGGAGAAAACCACCAAATTTTCTGAACGAACAAAGGAATTTGCTAATAATCAGCGAAACACAAATCGAATCATCACGCGTATAAAGAGCCTCATAAAGAGATGGATAATAAATTCGTACTGACAATCACAATCACAAATCAGAGTATCAAAACGTATCAGAAGGCATAACAGAATAGGTAGAATCAATCGTACGGATAAGAATGAATCCAAAAACTAACGCGTCGCGAACAAAACTTCCTCAATTTCCGAAACGTCTAACTCTTCTATTTTTCTTCCCGAAGTGTGAACCAAAATGCGATTCTCTGAATGATCTTCGGCCAGAAGAAATCTCTGCCCATCTTCCAAGCAAGTTGTCCTAGTCAATGCTCCACTATAGTTCCACTTGTGTTGTCCTTCCTCCTGTGCGTGGAAATCTCCGATGTAGTCACCACCATCTTCATACCATCCCGTCTGGCTCCTGCTTCAAGACACTATACATATTAGTACGACTAAGATGAATAGAGTTGATAGACCGTTCACTTCAAACTGCTCCCTTCCATCGTAGAAATTCAACACCGAAATCGAAGATGAGTCTCGTGTTTCTCTTTCGTCTCTGAACACCCTAATATGTCATACTATGACAATTTGTCCAAGTATTCATGAAAGGCACGATTTATCAATTTCATATGAATAGTCGTAGTGGTAGCCAATACAATTAGCATTACGAAGTTCATAGAGATCACAACAAATACGAAAAGAAATTTCTAAGAATATCCCGTTCTTTTCACAAAAATAAGACACGATTCGGCTTCCAACAATAAATACCATCATCATTCTCCTCCACGAATAAAACAAGAACACACAAAGATACACAACGAACATTCCCAACAAATCGAATAACTCTTGAGGCGAGTTTCATCAGAGAAGTATCTTCACAGCAGTGGGGAAATCAACGCACGAGTTTTAGAACAAGGTGGTCATAAACGATTATCAGGTTAAGAATCATGGTGTAGAATATGAACTTCACAAAACGTCAAAGGTGACAAACATAAAATGACAGTCGTCATTATCATAATACTCAGGCAACAAATCAAAATCCAGAATAACATCGAATCGAACATCTCCAATGTAAACAGATTAGCACAATAAAATCGTCTCCAAATATCTCCAGAACGCATCGGACAATCGAATATACACGATGAAAAATCACAAAACGTTTATAGGGGTGGAATAGGTAAGGTAAAAAAAATCAGCAATGAAGAAAGAATCATAAGCAGGGAGAAGTCATAGAATATGTCGAACACGTAGGATTCATACATACGCGAATCTCCGAACGAACGAAAGACATCTAAACGAATGTCAAACGAATCAAGAATCGAAGTTCAAAAGAAAGTGATAACTCCAGGAATGAAACTTATAAGACATAATACAAAGTCTAAAGGCATCCTAAACGCATGTCGCGAATCCTGATAAGTCTTCTAAGTCTCTGAAACGAATGATCTAGTAAGAGCTTAACAAAAAAAACAAAGGCTTAAATCAGAGTAAAGCGGAAGCAAGAAAACCAACGTCTAATCATATATCTACCCAATCCTCACCGGTCATACTAAAACTCTTAAGGGGAGAAACTTAAGGCAAAACCTTCCAAAGTTATTCCTAAAGCTTCTAAGGTGCAAACCCAAGGGTCTAAAACTTCACAGGCCATAACTTATGTACTACAAGTCGCAGCCTGGGCTCTGATACCATAATTGTAACACCCCAACCCGACACGGTTAGAAGTGCCACATTATGGTGACATATCAAAGAATACAAAGCATACAACGCAAGCAGAAGACTTATAAACATAAAAGTTACAAAGGGAATACGAAGGGAATAAGGAAATACTAATTCTATACAAAGGGAAAACCAAAACAAAAATACAAAATAAAACTAAGTCTAAATGAAGCCAAATCCAACTAATCTAGATGCAAAGGGTATCTATCGTCAGGGTAGTCCACTAAGAGCTCCTACGCACTCTTCACTCAACCCAGCTTCCAACCTAAAAACCTGCCGCAGGAAAAGAAATGTGGCTGAGCTTAAAAAGCCCAGTGAACAGATATATAACAAAGCAAACGGATAAACAAAACGTATATAACTAAGAGAAATAGGACATCATAAGCTTCTGCTGAAAGGAATATCATCTGTCAAATGCATAAGAGATCAACGAACAGCCGAACAATATCATAAGTCAAACAAATGAAGGATCATAAAGATATCAACTTGGATAGAATATATGTACCTTAAACCGTCAACGAAACCATATCATAACATAAGAATAGGAAATCACTCCTTCAGCGAATCTACACAAATTAATGATCGGCTAATTATTAATAACTTGTTTTAAATCAGATTGCTCATTTTAGTCGGCTTTCCCTTTTTAGTAACTTTCCATATTTAGTAAGTTTCCCGAAACAATAATTTAATCCTTTAAGGTTAACATGAACCATTAATAATATTTGAGGTTCAAATGATCAATATAATAGTTTAGGGTTGATTTATCAATTTGATAAAGTTTAGGGTCACAATGTAAATTATCAAAATTAAATATTCAAAAAGTCAAATAAAATTATTTTAAAGTTTATACTCTAATTTTATATTAAGATGATGATTTTAGACTTCGTCGTTCATAATTTTATTAACATACCCTCGACATTAATCTTAGACTACGACGACCAAAACAACCCATGATTAACCCATAATGCGAACTAAGAGCAAAACCTTATGACCCGACACACACCACACACGACACAAAACACATATGTTCTCTTGTTTAGTTTGTCATATATTAATAATTATGCACATCTAAATAGCTATAGTTTTGNACGGGGACGCCGGGGACTAATCACACCGCCCCAGATAGTGTCCTGCCATCGGTGCCTCGATGACACGCCCATGGTACCTCCATGAGTAGTTAGTAAACTCGGGCATCAGAACAGAACATATCAGAACAAACAAAGCAAAGCTATCCATAACAGAATGCTCCCAGAGCATAACAAAACAGCATGCTCCCAGAGCATAATATAACTGAGTCTCATAATAATTAGTAATCACATAATCATAATCAAAGTGGATAGCAAATCAGAATCAAATCAGAGGAATCATAGCAAAGGCTCATATCAAACGAATCATATCAAAAGGGATCATAGTAAAGTCAAGGATCGAAAGTCATGAGAAGTCCCTACTGAGAAGGGATAGAATATCTGTACCTTAAACCGTCAACGAAACCATATCATAACATAAGAATAGGAAATCACTCCTTCTTCAGCGAATCTACACAAATTAATGATCGGCTAATTATTAATAACTTGTTTTAAATCAGATTGCTCATTTTAGTCGGCTTTCCCTTTTTAGTAACTTTCCATATTTAGTAAGTTTCCCGAAACAATAATTTAATCCTTTAAGGTTAACATGAACCATTAATAATATTTGAGGTTCAAATGATCAATATAAAAGTTTAGGGTTGATTTATCAATTTGATAAAGTTTAGGGTCACAATGTAAATTATCAAAATTAAATATTCAAAAAGTCAAATAAAATTATTTTAAAGTTTATACTCTAATTTTATATTAAGATGATGATTTTAGGCTTCGTCGTTCATAATTTTATTAACGTACCCTCGACATTAATCTTAGACTGCGACGACCAAAACAACCCATGATTAACCCATAATGCGAACTAAGAGCAAAACCTTATGACCCGACACACACCACACACGACACAAAACACATATGTTCTCTTGTTTAGTTTGTCATATATTAATAATTATGCACATCTAAATAGCTATAGTTTTATATTCTTAGATCCAAAACCGATTTAACTTAATACCATGTACAACTTAAGTTATCATAACAGTGATGTATGTTCATGTGATTATGGCCCTACTATTTCTACATTTTAACGTCCAAAAATCCACAAATATCAATATCTTTCTCGATCTATTATAGTATGCATGCATGGTTTCACTATAGATGATACTTAAAATACATTAGGCTGAATTTAAAGAGAACCAACTTGAAGGGAATAAAACTCACACTCGACCTCATTGCTTAAGAAAGATTCGCATGATAAACTTTTATACATATTCAAATGATGATAGTTTAAGTTTTAACGAGATGTAAAAGTAGTTCACACTATTTAGATTAAGTTTTTGTATCGCACGACCCAAATAGCCACAAACGAGACATAGAGGTCGACATATATAGGGAACCTACATGAGTTTAACGTGACCTATGAACATCTAACTTCCTATATCTATTTATCCGATCATAGATTATATTTGGTTACGTGTTATACGTATATACATATATTATTCCTTTACAGTTTTAAAGAAACATTCATATTCATCTTGACATACATATTTCGATTCGTTAATCATGTTCCGATTCATATAATACGTATATATATCTATCTTGAGTGGGTTTCGAAATAGGATCGAGAGAGTATACCTTAGGTCGAATATAGGAAGATATCGAAGGACATAAAACAACACCGGAACCTTTATTCGAAATCAAACACCCCGCAAGCAAAGACCAAAACAATACCCAATGATCACCACCTGCTATACCAAGATCACCACGCCTTTAATACCTTTTTCGAGCCAGATCTTAGAGAGCTAAATTAATGGAGTAATGGAGGCTCCTTTAGGGTTTGTATGGAGAGTGAGATAGGGTCTATTATGGGAGAGAGGAAATGAGTAACGTGGGGGTATAAGGGAGGGAAATATACCGTAAATTGCTACAAATCAGGGATACATGAATCCCCTATTTTGACAAAGTATTTACAAATCTTCTTGGTACTTATCATTTGGTTTAAAAACGTTTGAAGAATGGAAAGTGGTTCCAAGTTTCTAGTTCCACAGATGTGCAAAACGTGTGATGGACAAAATTAAAAAAAAAATTGTACAATTTCCATTCTTAATATAAGTATTTAGTTTGTATACGAGGCTTTTAATTATATTAATGTGCATAATCTAAAGTTTTAAATGCCAATATTTATTATCAACTTAGGTTATAATTCGAATACTCTTGCATAATTAATAGTATGTTCGTATAATTGTCAAAATTAGAGGGGCAATTGGGATTTTCGAACGAATGAAAATTTAGGGTTTTACAACTCTTCCCTTCTAAAAATAAAATTTCGTCCGCGAAATTGTAGCCGCAACAGTTAGACGGAGACATACCAATTCACGAAAAGGAATGACCATAAATAGCCTCACCCTCGGAGAGGTCCTTCCAACAGAATCTTCAGAAACAAAATATTTTCTTATGACTCGATCCCGACAACCTCGGATAGCCCCAGGCTCTCCACAGAACACAAATCACAACAATTCTGATCAGCGAATATCAAACAAATGCGTAGCAAATGACAGATGACAGATGATAGTTGAAATCTCACAAAAAGATACATGAAACACATATACCTACGAGGCAAGCACAGAGATAGTACTAAACGATAGATCCTCATCAACTCCTACCGAATTCTGGACGAACAAAGGAATTTGCTAATAATCAACGAAGCACAAATCGAATCATCACGCGTATCAAGAGCCTTATAAAGAGATGGATAATAAATTCGTACTGACGATCACAATCACAAATCAGAGTATCAAAACGTATCAGAAGGCATGACAGAATAGGTAGAATAATCGTACGGATAAGAAACAATCCAAGATCTAACGTGTCGCGAACAAAACTTCCTCAATTGCCGAAACGTCTTACTCTTCTATACCTTTTCCGGAAACGTGAACCAAAATGCGATTCTCTGTTACAATCATTGTAGGTGAACCATGTAGCTTGAATGATCTTCGGCCAGAAGAAATCTCTGCCCATCTTCCAAGCAAGCCGTTCTAGTCACTGCTCCACTGTAATTCCACTCGTGTTGTCCTTCCTCCTGAGCGTGGAAATCTCTGATGTAGTCACCACCATCTTCATACCATCCCGTCTGGCTCCTGCTTCAAGACTCTATACATATTAGTACAACTAAGATGAATAGAGTTGATAAGACCATTCACTTCAAACTGCTCCTTTCCATCGTAGAAATTCAACACCGAAAACGAAGATGAGTCTCGTGTTTCTCTTTCGTCTCTGAACACCCTAATATGTCATACTATGGCAATTTGTCCAAGTATTCATGAAAGGCACGATTTATCGATTTCATAGGAATAGTCGTAGTGGTAGCCAATACAATTAGTATTACGACGTTCATATAGATCACAACGAATACAAAAAGAAGTTTCTAAGAATATCCGTTCTTTTTACAAAATAAGACACGATTCGGCTTCCAACAATAAATACCATCATCATTCTCCTCCACGAATAAAACAAGAACACACAAAGATACACAACGAACATTCCCAACAAATCGAATAACTCTTGAGGCGAGTTTCATCAGAGAAGTATCTTCACAGCAGTGGGGAAATCAACGCACGAGTTTTAGAACAAGGTGGTCNATCCATCATTATCAGATCCTAGTGCCCGAACTAAGAACCGCAAACGCCAAAGGACCCGTAAGCAAGTAGATGCTCGTACATGGTCTTTCTTGTTACCAATTCTTCATTACTGGCGATCTCAAGAAGGTGCCCCAAAAGCTAGGGAACTTGGGGAAAGTTCTTCACATGATGCACCAAGGATTCTCCCAGTTACCGGAGAGCCCATTCATCACACCATTCCATTGTTAGCAGCTAGGATTGTCCGACATGAAGATAGACTTGATGCTATTACCAGCCTAATTAACAATTTCCCAAATGAAAACGTGGAAATTCTGGTAGAAAAGGTTGATAAACTTGTGAACGGTCAACTAGCAATGGAAACTATAAACGAGCAGTTACGTACAAAATAAAAGGAGGCTGTGGATACTATTATTGAGTCCAATCACAGGCTTAATGTTCAGAATCACGAGATACAGGAGATGAAAGAGATTGCAATGATAACTCAACAGATGTTAGAACATCAGACTCAAGAGCTAGCAGCAGCCAATGCCACTATCCATACCCTCAGTACCACGCTTGAGGAGGTTCAGGCCAGAGAGAAATCCAGGGATGTGGAAATGCTTGGAATGATCAGGAGTATCCGAGAGTTATAGCGTAGATCAGGAAGCACATCTGGAGCATCATAGATTTATGACATATCATTACATACATGGACATCTTAACTTGCCCTGCGTGGCATTAATAATTCTGTATTATATTGTTTTCTTCTTGAACAATATAACAATTATTAAAACCTTGTGTTGGTTATGATTGTATTGTATTGATACCTATCTATGTTGCTTTAGTTGTGTGATCTTATGTTATACTCTTGTGAACTATCATAGTGCTAGAGTACTATTTAATTCAAGAGCAGATAAGAGTTTTGTGTCAAAGAACAAGAGACTGTAACAGGAACTGTGTTGGAAGCTATGGATCGAGAACTTGAAGAGATCAGCGCTAATAATTATACTCTTAAATGTGCAAACCAGGAATCTCAGGCCAGAGAAAGGGCTAGGGACCAGACTATCGAAACCATGTCCGCTATGATCCGAGAACTCCAACGTTGTATAGATGAAACATCAGGAAAACCATAAATCGGAGACTTGTCAACTTAGCATATCACTGCCTTATTAATAAGAGACTTGTTATTGATGTTTTGTAAACAATCAAACAAGTATTAATAAGTGTTGTAATACATTGGCAATGATTTATGAAGTCTATGGATGAATCTTATCTCTATATCCGTTGTGATATTGATATTGCCACGTAATATATTGGTTCACACTAGTCAAAACATTCGTATCCCCATATACATATCGTGACGATGTTTAGATAAACCTTGACTTAAATTCTTCATTGACTAAATTGTTGTGACTATAACCTATTCNTTATCTCTATATCCGTTGTGATATTGATATTGCCACGTAATATATTGGTTCACACTAGTCAAAACATTCGTATCCCCATATACATATCGTGACGATGTTTAGATAAACCTTGACTTAAATTCTTCATTGACTAAATTGTTGTGACTATAACCTATTCTTGGTTACATTATTACCTGAGGTAATACTGAACGTGACTCAATCATTGTGAAATTCCTAAAAAAAAATCGAAATGGCTAACGGAAATCTAATCGGCACCAATACCATCATAAAAAATTGTACTCTAACTCTGTTAGAAAAACCTTTTCCCTTTTTGACCTTATGCCTGTTCAACTTGGAAGTTTTCACAATATCTTTGGTATGGATTGGCTATCCACACATCGTACCAGAATTCACTGTGACAAAGAAAATTGTTCACATCCCACTTAAAGATGAAACGCTCATTGTCCAAGGAGACAACGGTAAACCTCGTTATGAAAATATCTCATACCTTAGAGCGATGAAACACGTGAACGAAGGATGTCAAGCATTCATGGTTCATGTTACAGAAGATAAGTCGACAGAAAAACGACTTGAAGATGTTCCTATCATTAGAAATTTTCCAGAAGTATTTTTTAAAAATTTGCCCGGTCTTCCATCAACCCGTCAAGTATAATTCCAGATCGAACTAGTGCCTGGAGCGGCACCAACGACTAAAACACCTTATGGGTTAACGCCATCTGAACTAAAACAATTGTTGGAACAATTGAGAGAATTGTCTGATAAAAGTTTTTAGCTTATCACTCTAGGAAGCCCCGATATTATTCGTTAAGAAGAAGGATGGATCCTTCCGAATGTGCATCAATTACCGAGAGTTGAACAAACTTACGGTAAAGAATTGGTACCCCTTACCCAGAATCGATGACCTATTTGACCAGTTACGAGGATCGAGTGTATACTCAAAAATTAATTTAAGGTCAGGATATCACCAACTAAGAGTTCGGGAAGAAGACATTCCCAAAACTACATTCAGAACATGCCAAACACTTGAAGATTTCCTTAAAACTACTCAAGAAGGAAGAGTTGTACTCTAAATTCTCGAAATGCGACTCTTGGATCCGCACTGTGCAATTTCTAGAACACGTCATAAATAGTCAAGGTATTCATGTAGACCCTGCATGGATAGACGCCTTTAAAGGTTGGGCATCTCCTATAAACCCCACGGAGATACATCAACTTTTAGGTCCTACAGGTTACTATCGAAGATTTATTGAAGGTTTCTCCAAAATCTCAAAAACTCTGACCAAGTTGACTCTGAAGACTGAAAAGTATATCTAGGAAGAGAAAGGGGAAATCAACTTTCCAGCTGTTGAAGAAGAAGCTTTGTGAAGCACCAATACTAACACTCCTTGAAGGAAGTGAAGACTTCATAGTGTATTGTGACGCCTCACACCATCGATTAGGAAAAATTTTGATGCAAAGAAGCAAGGTAATAGCTTATGCATCCAGATGACTGAAGAAACATGAGGAAAACTACACTAATCATGATTTGGAACTAGGAGCAGTAGTACTCGGTCTTAAGATATGGAGACACTACCTATGTGACTTAACCGTACCATGTTCATTGATCATAAGAGCCTCCAACATATTTTGGATCAAAAGGAATTGAACATGAGACAACGCCGTTGGCTAGAACTACTTAGTGACTATAATTGTGAAATTCACTATCATCCCGGAAAGGCCAATGTAGTAGCAGATACGTTAAGCCGAAAGAAACGATTGAAACCTCTCAGGGTTAGATCATTAGGGATGACTATTTATTCGCCCCTTCCATCACAACTTCTTACCGCTCAAAGCGAAGCTGTTGAAGAAGAGAACCAACTCAAGGAAAAGATTTATGGAATGCCCGAAAACAAGAATAATTTCTTGAAAAGATCCAATAGAATGCTTTGTTTAAAAGACAGAAGCTGGGTCCCACTCTTTGGAGGTATTCGTGATCTCATTATGCATGAGTCTCACAAGTCAAAATGCTCCATACACCCAGATTCCGACAAAATGTACCAGGATCTAAAGAAATTTTATTGGTAGCTAAACATGAAAAACTGACATCGCAGAGTATGTTAGACATGTTCGAGAGTAATGACGAAATATCGGAAACCGTCAGGATTACTCATACAACCCGAACTTCCAATATAGGAAATGAAAACGTATTACTATGAACTTTATCACCAACTTCCTAGAACCTCAACTAGTCACGACACGATTTGAATTATCATTGATCGTTTGACCACATCCGCTCATCTTTCTGCCTATCAAGGAAACCGATGAAATAAACACAATCGCTTAGTCGTATTTGAAAGGAATAGTTTCACGGCATAGAGTGCCGATTTCCATTATATCAGATCATGACGATCGTTTCACATCTCATTTTTGGAAATCCTTGCAAAAAGCCTTAGGAACGAAACTGGATATGAGCACAACATATCACTGGTATGTGCTTATTCACATACCTTTTACTCACCATTTTCAGGCTCTATTAGACCAAAAACTAACATTAAACGCCAAAGATATCGTGTTTTTGTGTTTGTGACTGTGCAGGGAAGGATATTGCAAAAACAACATAGAAATCAACCAAAAAGCCTAGAACGAGCACGAAATGTGGAAAAGAGTTTGAAAGTGAAGTCAAGGATGAAATATACTTAAGAAAAGCTCATGAAGACAAATTATTTCTCAAAGGATCAAGAAAATAAAAGAGACGCTTAATCGAAGTTCAAAGATAATTATGAAGTTAAACTGTCCAAGTTCGAGCAAGTGATCACTTTTAAAGCTTTGAAGATCTTTGGAGAACACGTCAACACGCAACCTCAAGTTACAAGACTTAAATTTAACGTTTAGTAGTGTTATAATAGAAGTTTACGTGTAGTTTTCATGAAATGTAAAAGACTAGGGGGCAAAGTGTACACGATGTAAAAAAGGGAAGCTCCCTTGCTCCCTTAAATACCACCCCCTAGCCTCATTTGGGAGTTAGTCTAGTTAGTTTTATTGAGTCTTAGCTTATTATTGTATTAGTGTAAGTTTTATTTTACGCAAGCTTATTTTCATGTCTTAAACCTTTCATCTAGTTTATTTACGCCTCTTTACAATCTTTCTTCTAATCTTTATGTCTCTTTTGAGCTTATTTAGTTGACATCTTAATCTAATAAAAGCTTTTATAAAACTCTCTACCACCTTTGCATGTTTATTTGTATTCGTTTGGATTTACAATGGTTTAGGGCTTATTTTGGTGTCATGGCTTATTTAATAGCTTATTTAGAGTCTAAAACTAGTTATCTATTAAGTTTTTACATGTTTAACTTAGTTTCTTTCATTTATTTCACGTAAAATAGTTTCCAGTGTCCAAAAATAATTTTGCGAGTATGGTTTTTTAGGGTTTTGCGAGTATGGGTTCTGTCTAATTTTTGCGAGTATGAGATCTTGTTGTTTGCGAGTATAGGAATCATTTTGCGAGTATGGTCTAAATTATTTTGCGAGTATGCTTTTTATTTTAGCGAGTATGAGTTTAGGGGTTTAGCGAGTTTCGTTTTCAAAGAGTTCTTGCGAGTATGTTCATAAAGTTAGCGAGTATCATTAGTATTTTTTTGCGAGTAAGAGTTCCTTGATCATTGCGAGTATGCTAGTTTCAGTTGCGAGTATGGTTCTTGGCAACTCTTTTTGCGAGTATCAAAATATTTCTTTGTGAGTATCGAGTTCAACTTGCGAATTTTGATTTTAGCGAGTATCATTTATATTTTCTAGCGAGTATCAGTTTTTTTTATCTTTCTAGGTTGCGAGTATCAAGCTCAGTTTTGCAAGTATCATTTTAAAATTTCGAGTTTAAGTTTCTATTTGTGTCTAGATTCATTTGATTCTAAGCCGAGCTAGGCTTTTATTTACTTCATCGTTTCATCGAGTGAAGTTTTGTTTGGTTCATCCCTAAACGAAACTCCGCCGAATTTTCTATAATCTTTTCTAGTTTAATTTACCTTAGTTTAATTTCTATTCTATTTGGTTTAAGTTTTAGTGCATTACTTCTTTAAACTTTTCTTTAGCTAAACTTTTCTTTTAGTTAATTAAATACAAAACTCCAAAAATATTTTCTCGAAAAGGTGCAAAACAAAATTGAAAAAGTAAGTTGAAAGGAAATTTTTTGGTTTTTATGTTTAATAAAAGAAAAATGAAAAATATTTTTTGGTTTTTATAGTTTTTATAATTTTTATTTTTTTATGTTTATTAAAAAAAAATGATGGTAACTTCTAAAAGAAAAAGTTCTTCAAAACACAATACTCAACAATCTAATGACTTAATCTTATTAACCGCTCGCCCGGTAGCGGCCGCCATAATTGATTGGTGAATTCTAGCCCAAGGGTAAGCTGAAGCCACGGATCGGTTGTCCCAACGAGCGGTTGAATTGAGTCTTGTCACTCGGAGTCGTGGAGTTATGTGGAGATGAATAAGTTGAAAGAATA
>LBNU01028140.1:177729-191368 GCA_014162995.1 Artemisia annua | reverse complement strand
AAAAAAAAAAAAAAAAAAAAAAAAAAAAAAAAAAAAAAAAAAAAAAAAAAAAAAAAAAAAAAAAAAAAAAAAAAAACCGATTTGATTGATTTGAAGTAAATAATTTATTTATTTTTAATTGAGCTAAAAATGTTTACTTGATGTTTATTATTTTTCCCGTGAAGGGTTAGCCACTTCCATAGTTCAGCGCATATATTTATTGACTCTCGGTTTTCGCATCATGTTAACAATGTTAGTTTCAGAGTTTGGTGTTTTTTTTTTTTTCTTTTTTTTTTTTTTTTTTTATTTTTTTTTTTTTTTTTTTTTTTTTAATGCTAATCAATGTTTCAAACCAAAGGAACCCAAAATTACCCAACTAACTTATCTTATGATACTTTTAGTCTAAGTTGCCAATTCAAACTTGAACACATGGGAACACTATAAAACAATGAGAAATAGTACTAAAAAGAACATGATAATATCCTTTGAACATTACTAGTCCAACACCCCAAAAAACGTCAAAATTCGAAGACATAATGGTCAATTTCAATGTGTAGTGGTATCAAAAACTGTAGACAGAGGCGGCCTTTGAATTAATTTGGTGTCTCAATATTGACTCCAAATTTAAATAAAGTAAATAAAAATTTAACCTTTTCAAAACTTATCAAAAGTTTTACGAACGTTTTAAGTATGACTTATTCGATCGACATATTCAGTAGCAATGATTTTAAAATCATGACTAAATATCAAACAAGCAAAAGTTAAAACCAAAAAATTAAACTTAAAGTTTGGTAAACCATACATAGAAAGCAAAGAAGAATAGTTGTTGGTGGCTATTCACCAAAGATACGGCTACTTTTCTAATTCGATACTTAAGTTTAACATTTATTATTTGATACTCCCATGTAATGACATGATGAAATTATTTTTTCAATCTTTGTGATTTACTTTCTCATTTTGACCATAAGACGGATTAACATAATTTATTTCAACTAAGTTTTTAGTTTATCTCTTTTGTTAAAAACACAAAGTTGTGATTAACAAGATTGTATTTTAATAATTTCGAAAAAAATGGGTAAAATCCAAAAAATATGCTAGCACAATAAACAACTGATTTTGATTGGATGATTCAAGTTAATCAGTCTTTTAACCATAACCTTAAATACTGTTGTTAGCAAAACCCGTTTATCTTAAAAGTAATATGTTTATATTATTCTAGAAAATCGAACAAATATTCAATCCCTTGCCTTTTAAGAAGGTCCAAATCAGTCATTCATTCCTATCTACTCGTAGTATAGTAGTATCCATAAAGAAAAAAGAAAGTCAACAAAACTAAAATAAAATTTCCAGAATTTCCTAGCAAATAGAATCAAACCTACGTGTCAACTTTTCTCTCTCCAAAAACATGTATAAATACCATTGTTCTAAAAGGCGCGCCAAGGCGACGCAAAGGCGTCGCCAAGGTGCGAGGCGTGGCCTCGCCGCCACGAAAAGAACCTTGGCGTCGGCTTAAGGCATGGCGTGGGTTAAGGCGTGAAAAGGCGCGCCAAGGCACGCCTTATCGTATGGCATGGCGCCATTTTTAGAAGGGGATGATGTGGGCTTAAATTTTGGGCCTAGTAATTTCTAAACATGTGGGCTTAAAGATGCAAGACTAGTTTAGTTTCACATTATTTCTTATGCATATCACATTTTGTAAGCTCCCCTTTTGTAAGCTCACATTTTGTAAACTCGATATGTATATGAAATATGATATTATAACATAAATGATAAATATATAAATATTTTTTTGCCGCCTTAGTCACGCCTCAAAAAACGCCATGGCTTCGCCATGGCGCGTAAGGCTTGAGGCGTGGCCATGCCGCCACGCCACGCCTCACGCGATTTAGAACATTGATAAATACCCATAATCTCAATATGAAAAAAACACAACGTCCACAAAACACGTACCTAAGAAACCAAAACATATTACTTGTACAAGTTTACAACAAGAACATGTCAACAACCAACAACAACTACCGTGACATGGCTGATCAAGAACACTATGATGACGAGATCGGTGTATCGAGTACGAGTAACGTTGCGATTCATAGTCAAGTTAAGAAAATAAAACAAGAGCTAGAGAAAACTAAACATCCAGCTGGTATCGAGAAATCAGAGATCATTTTGGTTTTACGAGAGTTCTCAAAGTCGCAAAAGCGTTGTCCATCGCCGTTAGGGATTGGGGACCGGCCTATCTCTGTTGGAAGATCATAGAAATGCGAGTTTTATAAAAAAAAAATTGTTTATGTGCTTATTGCGTTTTATTATAGCAGATAATAACAGTTTTGTTTATTAAAACTGTTATCTGCTATAATTATATGCGCGTGAAATAAGTTGTTTTAAATATGCAAGTCAGAACTGCTTATTTAAAACGGCTTACTTAATAAGCACATAGACAGTTATAATATATAAGATGACTAGTTAGCTCTGTATTTGTGGTTTTTTCTTTCCTTTTTTGTTTGAGGTTATGAAGGATTTTGATCTTTAGATGTACATATATTGTTGAAATAGATAAAAATAGTTTATTACTGTACATGGTATTATAATATATTCTAAAAATCAACTTGGTTACTGTAGCAACAGTGCACACGCAAGTTTAATGTTTGCCCCATTTTAGTCCCTGAGGTTAGTGATCAATTGCGAAGTAAGTCCTTAACGGCCGTTATCTAACAAGCGTAGGGACTAACTGTGCAACAGGACGCCACGTTAAGGGGCTAAAATTGAAAATTCATTTGCTACAGTATGAAACAGTGCAATACAGTGCTGCTACAGTGCAACACAGTGCCAAATAGTACCATGCACTGTTACTAACTAATTTATGATTTCAGTCCCTCAGTTAGCTGTAAATTCCACCGTTAGTCCCCTGTTAGCGATCTTTTGCAAATTTAGTCCTTACTAACAAAAAAATCGATCGTTTTATTTCGAGTTTATATTAAACACAACAATCCCGCAGCAACGCGCGGGTGCCCCAGCTCGTTTCATCTATTTTGTGACCGAAAGTAAATTTTAATTGATGTGTTTTTCTTTTGATTTTTATTTTTTTTTTATTTTATTTTATTTTTTTTTATTTTTTGGTAATGAAATACTCCGTACGAGATTTTGTTAATAGCGATCCATCGAGTTAGCGATCTCTAAATTACTCAAGGCATAGACGACGTTCAATAAAACTCGAGACTTTTCAAGACAGTAATATTCTTACAACCATTTCATTACTATATATATAACGCAGCATCATGAAACGACGCCAATGATGTCGTTTAGGCTTTTCCGGTTTTTGGGCTTGGCCCATTTGCGTTGTCCGGTCCTGTAGCGTTAGCCTTTTAACCAAAATAGCCAAGTGTGGCCCAGGTCCAGCAGCCAAGATATCTTAACACTTGCTTTTATTTGCACGTCAAGATCGATAACTACGTATCATAGCTAGAATTTAACGATTATTAAATATTAACAAGAATTTACGTGAATTTACATTCTAGAAACAAAGAAAATACAATTTGTCACTGTCTTTGACTGTCGTCATCATAAGATTATAGACTTTTTAATTGTGATTTCTATAAACTAATTCATCATAAGATTAACAAGGTTTTATGTACACTTGCTTGACTACAGTTTTTGATAAACCAAACGCTTCATGTATGAAGCAGCCAAACGCGGACATTTGCTACAAGATCACTGCCCCGCTGCAACGCGGCGGATCGCAGCCGTCCTTGTTTTGTTAATGGGCCAACTAGGTTATCTATATGAAAGATGCTCTTTCGACCATGTCTTCGAATTTTTGGACCGTTTTAAAGATATTAGCACAAGAGAAGTCAATATTTGAGAACATGTAACAATGCATAATGTACAAGGTATAATAAGGCAAAAAAGGAGCCGTTGGAGCCATTGATAGATCAGTCAAGATATGCTTGCTACTTGAATTATTGAGATATGTTTGTTGGTAAAATGAATGAATGGTTGACTAACCTTTATATGACCCTTGTTACTGTAAGTGTGCGTCAGTACATGTATAAACCTTTATTGACCAGGCCCAACAAACTGTAGCCCAAAGTAAGGTGATCTACTAGGCAGAAAAATACTATGTTGGCGTAGAAATTGACCCTTTAACCACATACTTCATCAATTGGCTCAAACTCTTTACTTAAAAAAAAAACCCGTTTCACTTCAATGAACCCTAACTTCAATATATGAAATTCAATATGTATCAAGCAAGCTTACCTTATTGAGACAATGGCTAGAGACCAAACTCTTGAAATAGAACACTAATTCATCACGAGTGATCATTTGAAATTGGTCTTCTTCTTCCATGCTTTCCTTTATTTCTCACGTCACACGTACACAAACACACTAGTTAAATGTTAAAAGGTGGTGGAAATGTGGAGTATTTTAGCTTAATAAAATATGGTACAAGTTTGCCGATATGGCACTTTAACTTGGTCTCTCAAGTCTCAATCTCATAATAATAAGCACAAGCGTTTTGGGTGGAATACCAACTGTTTTGCTGAAAAATTAAGAATCCCAAACACCCCCTTCGTATACATTGAGCTTCTTACTAAAAATGAAACATCTAACTCTTGATCGTTTGTTGATTCCTGATTTGGGTTTTACTGGTCCTGAATCGATCTGCTAGTACCCACGACTTACTATTAAACTATTAGTGCTATAAATTTAAGCTCCAAAAGGTTTTGCCCAATGGATACTAGATGCAGATATAATTCATATATGTTGTTCTATAAGGCTGCTATCCTTAAAGGCGTACATGGCACTGCAAATGGTTATATTAGTGTACATCAATGGCCTGATAACTTTTTTCAGTTACTTTTATATGTCAACTCCCATCGGCAAATGGTTCAACCATGCGCTACCCGCATAGCCATAAGGGCAGCACTTTGTAAATTGCTACCTCGATACCATGCTCCATTTGTAGCTTGCTGCATTGCTGTGTTGGATAAAAAACATTAGAGCATCGCATAGGTATGAGAAAATAGAAAATTTTAATCAATAAGACATTTTAGGTCATATAATTTGGAAAGGGTTGACCAAAACCACGGTGATAACAAGACTGTTGATGCGGTATGTAGAGGCTAATTCATCTGGTTAATTGCAAGGTCGTTAAGATGAGATACACTACCTGTGTGCACCAAAGACCATATTTTCTCTTCATCCTGTTGAGAAGCATAGCAATATTAATAAACTTGAACAAGCATAAAACGAGTCTAACAATCTTGCTTTATATTTTGTTAAACAGGAGCAGTTAACTGCAGATAAGGGAGAACTAGAAAAGCAGGTATTTTTTTGACTCGGTCTTTGATGAAGTACTATATATCATGTTCTATTTAACAGGTATTTTGGGATAGCTTATCTGCTTATTTTCAAGCACATTAGCAGTCTGAGAAATTTTAACATCATTTAAGATCTTGTAAACATAATAAAAGCAGATTACTTTATAGATCTTGCTTTTGTTTCTTAAACTCATTTTGGTGGTTCACTTGCAAAGTTCCTTTTAACTAATTTCGTAATTCTGGTTAGTTTTTGTGAAAAATATTGCAAACATATTTCGTTTAATAAGCCATCTTTCAAAACTGCAAAATAAATTTTTTTTTTGGGGAAGATTATATTCTAAACTAAACTAAATCTAAATACTAAATCCTACCAGGGGTGTTTATTTTTTTTGTTAGCTAGGGGATGCTTGGGGCCCATGTGGGACCCATGGCTGTTGGTGGGTCTGGATGAGGAGAGTCCCCTTATATTACTCATATGGGGATAGAGGAAACAATGGCTCAAATGGACCCCCTTACAAAACAAATAATATTAAATAGATTGACCCCACACTTCCCTTAGCTAACAGAAAAAAAGAAACGACCCAATATCATTTAAAATCTTATGAAACATAGAAAATCTAGCATTGCTCTTTTGATCTACATGCTCATCTCATTTTGGCTGCTCATTTTTCGAGTTCCATTTACAAGTGTTGCCAAAACTAGCTAAGAACTTTAGATTTAAGCTTTTTATGTTTTAACTATATAGTTCAGAACTGAAGCCATAATGAAACAATACTTAAGTACAAAACTGAGTTAGATGTATGTACTTACAGGTCACATCAACAAAGCAGCTGCACAATGATGATGGTGGTGGAGGTCTCAACGACCTTGCAACTAACCAGACAAATGCACCCCGACATCTTGTTACACTCCATCTTTTCAATGGCTAGAACTGCTCCAGAACAACACGTACATTATTTCTACCTTAAAACAAGAAGCTGAAGCTAGCTAGCTACAAAGCAAGCAGCCAATAAACCAGTACAACATACTGGCCTATTGATATATATATTATATTCTTTTGGTTACTGATTGTTATCAGCTGCTTGAGCTTCTACATTAACATTGTTATTCTATAATTATCAGTTCATTATATGTACTATGTAGTAACATTCGACACATACTTGCTTTTTTTTTTTTTTNTTTTTTTTTTTTTTTTGCATTTAAAGATATATGTTTTATGGTTGGAGAAGATATATATGCCTTTGTGTTTATGGTTGGAGAAGATATATTTTGTGTGTCTGTTGGTGAGATGAAGGGTTATTTATGCTAATGGGTGACACATGCGGGAGGCTTTATCCTGTAACCAAAAAACATGCTTCATCATGAAGAAAGGGTGATTTTGCAATATTTACTACAGAAATATGATTATGTGTCTGGGCAGTGACATTTTAAGTGGTATTTATTTGTTGTGTTTACTTTCCTTTTTGGTTACAGGATAGCCTCGCATGTGTCTCTTGGTAAACATGCAGAGAGTGTGCAAGTGGTGCAGTCACACAGGGTCCCACAACAGGGTCCCACAATCTAAAGGGCCTCACTTTATGTACTTATGATATATATCCGACTCCCTATTCTTTATAAATTTCATTAGTTAAATACAACGACCCATTTTGCCACAATAAACAAAACGTTATTAAGGAGCCTCATTATAGAAATTGTTACAAATAAACACCTTCTATGCACACCTTTTAGTATTTTTTTAGTTTTGATGGGGCCCAGGGCGGAACCAGGAAAATACGATGTGGGGGTCAATTTTATTATTATTATTTTATTTTATTTTTGACGATAGCAACAAAATGCGGAAGAAAAAACTAGATTTGAAATGATAATCGAGTATTGTTACTTAGAGACGAAGGATTTATAAGGTTTTAAAGTAGGGGTGTCCATGGTACTGGAACCGTCCCGAAAGAACCGAGAACCGAAAATATGAAAAAAGTGGAACCAAGAACCGTCCCAAGTTCTTCGGTACGGTTCCGGTACGGTACTCGGTTCCGGTACGGGAATTTCGGTACTTTCCCACAAGAACCGAAGTGTTTAAATAATTTATTTTTTTCATCGTTGATCATTCATAAAGACATGCTAATAATGCTATAAAAATACAAATACACACAAAAATACAAATACTCGTTTACCACATATTCGAGATAAAGTTGCGATAGTGATTTCGAGATAAACTTACTTTCATGTTGATGAATGATGATGATGATGATGATCTTTGAATTGATTAAAAGTTAGAGTTTTATTTTTATTATGTGTTTTTAAGTTTTAGATTTTTTATGTCACAGCTTAATAATGATTGGGTTTTTTTTTTCTTCTTAAAAGGCTATACACATTACACAATGTCCCAAATAAACCCTATAAAATTTCATATTTTCAAAGTGTTTGGTTCTTTCGGGAAAGAACCGGAACCGGACCGTTCTGACCCGAACCGTCCCGAGAACCGAAATTTTGGAATTTTAGGAATCAAGAACCGTACCATGGTTCTAATATACAGTCCGGTTCCGGTACGGTTCCTCGGTTCTTTTGGACACCCCTATTTTAAAGTGTTGAATGTTGGGTTTTAGTATGTAGGTGGGGGGCAATTTGAGTTTTGAGTGGGGGCACTTTTGAAAAAAGGTCAAANTTTTTTTTTTTTTTTTTTTTTTTTAGGGATTAAGAGGCTTAAAATGTAAGTGGGTCCCATTCCTCTTAGTGGCTCTAGTTGGGGAGGAGCAAGGTTTTTTATGCCTTTGTGATACAGACTTTGTAACAAAAATAAGTGGACCCCAACAAAAATAAACCATTAATATATTGTTTGGGCCCACTATGTTAGCACTAAGACATTCTAACAAAAAAAGGAAACAACCCCTAACTCTATATACGGCTATTTTCCGTTTTAATATTATTTTTTATTTTTTTTTCGAATGTCCAAAACTAATTGTCCACTATTTAAAACTAAAATATATACCAAAATTTGATATAGAATATCATATTATCCTTACTTGATATGATTATTACAAACTTTAAGAAAACAGTAATTAATTAATTAAAGGTAAAATTGTAATTTAAAAAAAAGTACTGTAAGAGAGAGAAGTAATGATTATTATTTTCTTAAAATGTGTGTTTTTGTCGGGAAACAATTAGTTTAAGGCCGAAGGAGTAGTTTTAAATGTTCTACTATGGTTCGCGTATTTAAAATATTACAACTTATATCGATTTATATTTCTTATTATGTTCTATTATGCTTGTTCGTTACTGATGCGTGGTTTTCTGACCTTACAACAGGCTTTACCTCTCGAGGGATCTCAAGAGGCTTACAACCCCACCAGGCAGTGTACCTGACCGATGTAGTATAGGATAGTGGTAAGTACGGGGGATTGATCGTTCTCTCACAGGGAATAGTGTTCGTTAGGATAGAATAGCTAATCTAATAGGTCTAAGGGTGGAAGGAAGATTCTTTTTTGTATTTTTATATTTTTATGAAAGCAATTAAAATCTCGGTTTTGGAAGAAGGGCGGAATTAGTTGTTAATCAACTATCCCAAGTTTACTACTTATGCAAATTAAAATAAATAAATATCTAAACTATTGTGGTTGTGAAAACAATATGGAGAAAATTGTGTTTACTTAGATTTCATTACTCCCTAACTATCTTTTACCGGTTAATTGATATGTGTGTTACTTGTGTGGATGAAGGGTGTATTCCTAATAACTCATGGAGTGGCATACATATCTCTCCAATTCTATGAGCTCTTATCTCGCCCTATGCCATGCACGGCACAACCATAGGGGTTGTAAACAGTGGCTCATGCGTTAAATACTACCTTAATAGCCTAGTATGCCTTGGCTACATGTTTCCCAAGACGTTCAAGCACGTTACCATAAAGGAGGTTGGCCAGTTTTCTTGAGCCTAACATTGATGGAACAATCATCCCAACAAACAACAACACACACCAATCAACCAATAATTAATAGTTAGGTTTCATTAGATCTAAGCAAACACTAGAGAATTTAGCTACTCATGTTAATTGAAAGACAAGCAAGATAGATAGACAACCAACACATAGACATATTGATTGAATTAAAGTGAAGACTTATCTTTAATTAAGCACTAGGGTTCCAAGGGTTGGAAACCCTAAAAGTCACAGAAAATTCGTCTTTAGGGTTTGCCCTAAAAGTTCTCCACAAAGTTCCACACATAATGAATGAAAATTAGAAAACTATATATAGATTTTACACTCTGACGGCGTCAGGTTATAGGGTCTGACGCCGTCAGCTCGCCGCCATTAGGTTTCTCGGATGGCCTAGATCCACTTCTGACGCCGTCACCTTATAAATCCTTCTGGGCCGTCACTCTTTAACTTTACTCCTGACGGCCTACTTTTCCTAACACCTGACGGCGTCAGGTGTTAAATCCAAAATTTCCTCTGGCCCGTCATTTGATAATTGGTTTCCACTCTTTTGTCAAGGCTTTCTGACGGCGTCACCTTGTGACTTCTGACGCCGTCAGGTTGTAAATCTTCATCTTTTGAGACTTTGTCGTTTTCTTCACTTTTATGCTCCAAAAACGTCCGAATATGCATGTTTTCCAGAATTCCTCTCAAAAGTACCTAAAATGACAAAAGGAACGATTTAGGGCAATATTTGATCACATTTATACGAATTAGGGCTTAAATGACCCCCTAAAAGCGTAACACTTTTCGTCTCATCAAATACCCTTACACTTGGGATTTGCTTGTCCTCAAGCAAATGAGCTTTTATTCCAATCAAAATATGAGTTAGGGGTCATTTAACACGAATATAAAAGTAATTACAACAAATAGTTATTAGACCCTAATCATAACAAGCACGGAAATCATACACTAGCACCTCACAAATAGTGTTTGGATTCTCACATCTCTCAAATGTCATAAAGTTTATATCTCATAAATGGAAACGGAAAATAACACTCACTACCTGTCATAGCAAATAGATTACCATAGGCTTGGGAAAGGATCAATTACTCCTCCACTAGGCGTAAGCACCTAAGGTAAACTATCAAAGAGGTCTTTATAAAGGGTTGTAATGTAAGGTGTAGGGATATGATAACACGGTTTGGTTGGAATAAAGGATATTTTAGTGGTGGCGAGTTAATTATCATGATCAAATACATGCACTCTACATCGTTGCTTAAGTCAAGACTCGACTCAATCTTAGTCTAAAAATGAAATAACAAAAACTAAAAAGAAACATAAAAGGAAACGGGATGGTAGTCCGTATGTTTTTTTTCTTCTTTCTTTTTCATATTTTTTTTGTATTTTTCTTGATTTTTCGATTTTTTTTATTTTCATACACTCTTGCCCTACCATCCAAAATAATACATCATAGGAGATTTGCATTCCCCTTACACTTGAATCTTTACATAACTTTACAATCACTATTCTAATGACTCGAATTAAGATAATCGAAAAACTAGATGTTTAGCACATATGGGGGTAATAATGTTGCTCTTCCCCATTACTCCATTACACTAGTACTTTTACCCATGAGTCCCAATCGTCCCAAAACAATATGTACAAGGATATGACTTAACTTAGCAACCATGTAATTGACCGGATAATTAACTAAGGGTTTAACAAATGTTTTCACAATAATGCACCAAAGGTGGGTGCATACAAGGTAGGCTAAGGCGATTTGGGTGTACATTTAGTGGGGTGTAAACAAATTCTCACTTTGAGTAAGATGCTCAAAGGTCGAAACGAAAGGATAGGCTCGGAGGGGTGTACTAGGGGTATCGTGTACCAAAAATGGATACAACGCAAAGGGTGTGGGAGAATTACTTGACCAATGAAGTCAATGTAATTATAACAAATATACGGGTGTAAAACAATGGGTTAATCCTAATGCCTCTTATCATGTAGTAAATCTTAACTACACGAATGTAGTCTCACTTGTGGATTTGAGATGGTCCTAACGCAAGTTCTAGAATCTAAATACTACCGGTACTCACATCATAGCACCAAAGATGGATGCTTTTCCTACCAATTCTAGGGGCGAACCTCACATATTTGGGGTGGAAAATTTTTTAGTGGTACGGTTTTGTGCTAGTCATACAATTTCCTATCCATGAGACGCTCATTAAGATCAAGGTTTCACTTCTAAATGTTGTAAAAAATTTTAAATTGGCGCTAAAATTGCCCTAACAAACATTTCTCTTGGTTTTATTACAAATTTACTATCAAACAAAGCAAAACATCAAGCGTAAGTATATTCTCAACGGTGCTTTCATTTACCCCCCTTACACTTAAACCGAACATTGTCCCCAATGTTCAAATAAAAGACGTAAAAGTAAATAAGATGAAAGAATGAAATCAAATACTCCCCTGAATCGTTTGTTGTGGATAGTGATGTAACATGGTTAGATCTTCTTCCAAGATAGACGAACGTTCAAAGCTTCCCTTCCAAAATAATAAACGTCTTCTTGTCCAAAATAACCTGTTAACCTGAAAAAGATAAAGGCCAACCTCGCGTAAAATCGGCGGTAAAATCTACATAATAAGATATAATGCTTGTGGAATGAATATTTTGCAGAATTCCTGGAGATTATAAGTTAAAGAATTGACAAAACTTTTTAGGTTTCCGGAAAAATACAAAACTTTCAAAAATTGCAGAAAATTATAACCTGACGCCGTCAGGTGTTAATCCTGACGCCGTCAGAAAGTTCTGACAGAATTCTCATGTTAAGCTTCCGGGAAAAATTCTGGAAAAACTAGATCTTACTTCCTGGAATTCCTGCAAAAATTCATTATGACTCGATACAAGCATTTGACTCAAACAAATACTAATATGTATGTTAATTTCATTGTTATGATTCATGTTCATTCGTTCTTTATAAACCGATTTAGATTTCCCTTACACTTAGCTTTTGCAAAATACCTTTATATGTAGTTAAGACGAAGTTAAAAACAAAATAAAGCATTTTCACAATTTAGTTTGAAGCATGAATCAATAACAAGAAATATAACTTACATACGGAAACAAATAAAATCAAATAAACACACAAAAACAAACAAAACATGGGTTGCCTCCCAAGAAGCGCTTTTCTTTATTTACGAGTCTTGTAGCTAGACTCAAAGTCACCGTACGTTACGTGACTTCGTCGTTGGTCTCGGTTCCTAAGTCATCCTCTTTTCCGGTTTTGTATTCGGGCCCTAAGTTCAAACAATCCTTATAGAAACCGAAAATCCTTTTCATGACATAGTCTACTCCCCTACGTCTATCCTCATCATTCCTATAGTAAACCGCTTGTTTGAGCTCCTTCTCAACGTTTGACAAGTGTTGGTATTGCTCTATCTTATACGGCATTTGGTAGTTCACCTCATCGGTCTCATCCTTAAATGTGACTATCCCTAAGGAAGGTTCATGAGTCATTCTAGAGACCTCGATAAATGGCTTGCCTAAAACTACTTGGGTCAAACTTGCGTCTACTATTGGGCGTATATCTTCTACAATCACAAAGTCGGTGACATAGGTAAAATTCCCTACATAAACCGGTAGTCCCTTAACTCTTCCTGTGAAATTATTAATCCATCCCTTATCGGGGAACACTCTGTACCCTAGTTGACTTTTCATTATTAAGTTGTATTGGGCTCTAGTCATGATGTTGATGGGTGATCTAGAGTCGATGTAAGCTTTCCATATATGCAAATGTCCGATGTTGCATGGTATATTGAGATTAGAAGGATCGCCCACTTTGATGATCGGGTTACCTAGGAGGTATGAGTTCTCGGAGTCATTGAATAAGTTCTTATGATATGCTCGCTCCTCCCTAGTTGGTAACTTATTGAAGAAGTCTTCCTCTTCTACCACTTCTTCTATCTTCCTATCATCCTCTATTTCCTTAACATCATCCTTTGATTCGTTATCATTCTCACTCCTATCAATTGGTCTAATGGTCACAACGTTGACGAAGTGGACATTTTTGGATGAAGAAGGGTCTTTGACTTGGGTTCCGCCATTTGTGTTCCTAGCGTCCTTTTGTGGGGGTGATAGCACTTGGTTGTTGAGGGCTTTCAACAAGTTGTCAATCTTATTGGTCATCTCTACTTGTTGTTGATTAAACTCGGATGTGAATTTAGCTATACGAGCTTCTTGAGATGCCATAAAATTTGACATCAATCCTTGAAAATTGTTGGTACTACCATAGTTGTTGGAAGGATTGTTGTTGAAGGTACGGTTAGAGGAATTACCGTTGGATTGAAACCGGTTAGGTGGGTTAGAAGAATTGTTTTGGGGTACGTTTTGGTTTGACTTCCACCTAAGGTTGGGGTGATTTTTCCATGAGGGGTT
>LBNU01028140.1:63804-170777 GCA_014162995.1 Artemisia annua | reverse complement strand
AGAGAACGATCAATCCCCCGTACTTACCACTATCCTATACTACATCGGTCAGGTACACTGCCTGGTGGGGTTGTAAGCCTCTTGAGATCCCTCGAGAGGTAAAACCTGTTGTAAGGTTACAAAACCACTCATCATTACTGAATATACGTATCGAAACATTTTTAACATGTACACATTACAACTAAGATACATTTAGCAGGATTGCTAGGGAATCCTATTTTTGCTACTGTCACACCCAATGGGTGTCAAGAATGGGTCTAATGAACAGTAACTAACGTGCGTTAGTTAACGGCCATTATCTACTAACGGTACCGCTATCTTTAATTTTTTTTTATATTTAAAAAAAATAAATAAAAAACCAACACAGATATTACGTGATTGGTTCTTCATGTAACAAGTCCGTTGCAAAGTAAGTCCTTCATGACTAACTTTGCAAAACATAAGGACAATTTCCGTAACAAAATTTAAAAAGAAAGTTACAAAAATAGTCCTTGGGGTTATCGATCCATTACAGAGTTAGGCCTCGCGGTCCGCGGCGGCTCGCAACGGAAATACAGTTTTGTATTCAAAAGTCCCGCCGCGAAGCGCGGGCCTTCACACCTCGTATATTAACACTTAATGCATATTATCACAAAATGAAAAATAATTTGCATGCCTAATACATAAACCTAAATTTATACCTAAAGATTTGAATATTGATTGATGCATTTCAAAAAGTGATTGGTGAAAATAATGAGAGAGAAGAAGTGTTATACACTTGTCATGAAATGAATGAATTAGTTCTACATGTAGTGTTATACACTTGTCATGAAATGAATGAATTAGGTCTACCTGTAGGTCTCTTTGTTAGGCATAAATATCTATGCTCTATATAGCTTGACCAACTTTTTTTTGAAGATAACCCGGTTTTTCCAACCTAGAAACCAATATTAGACTTCTTGATTTTAGCTTGTCGTTTGGACAGTCAAAAAAATTCAATCAAAGCTTATAGTTTACACGTTTTTAACGCCTCAATCACATGCAACTATGCAAGTCCTCGTGTTAACCATATGTAGCACAATAGTAGCACCTCAACAACTCATGCCACGGTCAATGACGAGGAGTCGAGGCCACACAACCCACAGGTCTCATGAATTCGCTTACAAACAAAATGTTATCTTTCTTCGGAAAACAAACAAAGTATTATGCCCCGTTCAATAAACGCAAAAAACATAAGTATCTGTATGTAGAAATAAAATTTGCAAATCTTTTATCAAGATATAAAACAACTTTTAGTGCATGTAAACTTAGATCTAACATTAAAAAAAATACGTTGTTGTTTGATTAAAAGGTTAGGATCATATAAAAAGTATTCACTATCTAAAAAGGGAAGTGATTGGCACACTCCCAAATCTTATTAGGACACTTCAATGTACTAGCAGTTAAAACATGTTATACTTAAAGTATAACTATCTATTGCACATAATGGAGTGTTCAATAAATTTTGGGAGTGTGCAAATCATTTCCCATCTAAAAAGTAAGGAGAACGTGACGTCAATGAACAAATTAAACAACAAAAAAGTTTCCAAAATTTTTCAAATTCTCTTCATAACAAAGGCGAGACAATATATTAAGAATTTTGAAAAAGAGTATTGTTATTATATACGAAGTTATTTTTTCAACGGTTTTCGTTTATTTTGTGAAAAAATTCAAGATTTTTTGAAAAACACTTTCTTTTATGTTGATAGAAGACACCTTTTTTTTTTTTTTTTTTTACCTTTTAGGTATTGGAGGAAATTACTAGTAGTAATCTTTCATCTAATCATTCTCCTTATGAAAAGTGTTAACTTTATATAAGCGCACGTAAAAGTATTATGTTTACTAGGTTCGACTCGACTAACTGTATATGATGGTTAACCGTGACTCGAATAAAAAGTACTGTAACACTTATTATTGTCATCCGCATGATTGGTTACCAGCTTAGTGCGATAAGGTTTTGGGTAGTAAAATGAACTGCCCATCTCGTAAATATAATTTAAATTTCTCAACTAACCGAATCGCCCGATCATCAAACACACCTAATAATTTAAACGCTATATTTGTATCCTTTATTAGATCAAAGAATTGTGTAAACACAAAATTTGTGAGTACGTTGTCTTTGAAGTATGGAACAATTTTAATTAGCGGAACATTGTTCTTCCAAGAATTTTATGTCACGTGAAATTATTTTTTTATACTGTAATAAAAATATGCTAATTTTCATATTATTTTCACGTGAAGAGTAGTACCTGCACATTTCTTCATGGCGAAGCTCTCACATGCTACTTGACCTCAAGATCCACTAGAAGTTGAACACCACAGCATTATGCAATTCACACGAGAAGCTCTTTTTTGTCATATTTTTTGTAATATATTTATCTACTACGCTAAAACTCGTATCAATTTACATTGCAAGCTAATTTCCTAACCAATTTCATATGGGCAAGTTGAAATACATTGCTAACTAAAACTCAAAATAGATCTTTGTTTGTTGTCGAACCAACACATATCTATCACCTCCAACCACCGTTGAGACAAAAAGTCTCGGGCGAAACCCGAGTATAATTAGCAAATAGCAGAAGAAATTTGCATAGTTAATCCCTAATGATGTAAATTGTTTGACTTCTGCAAACGAAAAAAGAGCGGTAACCCAAGCCAAGCCAATGAAATTTGCAAATTACGGGAATGTATTTTGCGGTTCACTCGACATGAAATTATCATATATATTTTTTCGTTTAGGTTCTTAATGGTTTTTTGCATATTGAACCAATGGCCAAGCACATTTGCATAGGTACCAACCTACACAGATGACCAATAGGATGTCGTCAAGTAGATACCTCTCTATTGCCATTTTGACCATTAATATTTCTCACAAGAAATTTATAAAAGAACTTGTGAGCTAAATTTGTCCTTTTCATAAATATAAGAGATTTTTAGCTTACATTTTACATTATAGATGTTTAGAAACAATGTTGTTATCATTCAACGCATTAAGATGTGTTAGCTTAATTTTTATTTATCAGTTTACAAATTTACGCTACAAATATTTAGTTAAATTGTCCACATTTTAAAGATCAAATATCCACGATTAAAAATGTGTAAAATTATAAGTTCATACTTTCTCATGTGTGGTAACAATGGGTGTGACAAAGTTTCCTACACATATAAGTGTGGAGATATTATTCAAATATCAGAACCATTCTTTGAACGTCCACACATATAAGTAAGGCTGCTCATCGGGTGAAAACCGGACCGGACCGAGACCGAATCCGGCAAAAAACTTAGACCGAGACCGGACCGAATGTGGTCGGTCCGGTCTCAGTCCAAATAGGCTAAATGTCCGGTTTTTAAGCCGGACCGGACCGGACCGAGACCGAAATTATGAAAAACCCTAGACCGAGACCGGACCGAATGTGGTCGGTCCGGTCTCGATCCGGTCCGGTCGGTTTGTCGGTCGGTCCGGTCCATCCGATCCATTTAGTAGTGTGGCAAATTATAAAATATGTCTACAACTAAGTGCGGCTTTCTTATAATTTTTTTTTCATACACTTATAGTGCGGCTCTTTTGTAATTTATTCACACTTATATATTTGGATCAATTTAATATATTTGTGACATCTATAAGTTCGGCAGAACATAAGAAAAAAATGGTCTACAGTTGACTATATTGTGAAAAAAATAACCGTGGAGAATCCAATTATTTGTTGTAGTGTTAGTATAATTTTGAAAGTTTACACTACCTTTTTTCATCTTGTAAAGCTTACGAGGTTTTCCTTATGATATTACATAGGCCATAATCTGTAAGCTCAAAAAAGTAATTTTCTTTTTTATCTTTGAGTAGAATCATTAACTCGGTAGATAAGCTAGCAATGCCACCACAAACACCCCGTTCACTAATCATCATGCACGGTCGTGATTTCTTTCCACCATTCTCTTTTAAATTTTATTGGTCATTTTATTTTAATTCAGTCATACAAAGTATAGGCTTTGTTCTATACATGTCACCAAAAGAAAGGTGCATGAGACAACTTTTATTATTTGGCTAAACAAAATATTGCAACAGGTTACATTGACCAATAACCAAAGAGTGCACACATTTTACACTAGCTACAATAATATGTCACCGCCAACATGATTACTTTAACGGCTTAAACTGAACCATCAAATCTTTTTAGAAAGGCAAACTGAACCATTAAGTAATGCAAAATAAATCACCCTTACTTTAACGGATTAAAAATGTGTAAAATTATAATTCATACTTGTTAGACAAGTGTGTGGTAACAATGGATGTGACAAAGTTTCCTATACATATAAATGAGGAGATATTATTCAAATGTCTATGGTTAAAAATATAAAAACATTCTTTGAACATCCACACCTATAAGTGTGGCAAATTACAAAAGATGTCTACAACTAAGCGTGGCTTTCTTATAATTTTATTTTTCTTACACTTATAAATGTGTCTTTTTTTAAATTTATTCAAACTTATATATGTGGATCAATTAATATATTTGAGAAATTTACAAGTGTGGCAAAATATAAGGAAAAAGAAAAGTCTATAGTTGACAATACTGTGAAAAATAACCGTGGAGAATCCAGCTATTTTTTGTAGTTTTAGTATAATTTTGAAAGTTTACACTGACCTTTTTTCATCTTGTAAGCTTATGAGGTTTCCCTTATGATATTAGATAGGCCATAAGCTCGTAAGCTCAAAAAAGTAAATTTTTAATCTTCTAGTAGAATCATTAAGTCGGTAGATCGGTAGATAAGCTAGCAATGCGAGCACAAACACCACGTTCGCTAATCACCATGCAGGGTCGTGATTTCTTTTCATCGTTCTCTTTTAAATTTTATTTGTCATTTTATTTTAATTCAGTCATATAAAGTATAGGCTTTGTTCTGTACATGTCACCAAAAGAAAGGTGCATGAGACAACTTTATTAATTGGCTAAACAAAATATTGCAACAGGTTACATTGACCAATAACCAAAGAGTGCACACATTTTACACTAGCTACAATAACATGTCACCGCCAACAAGATTACTTTAACGGCTTAAAATGAACCAATAAGTAATGCAAATTAAATCACCCTTTCTTCAGGGTGAAGCTCTTTGATTACACCCATATGGCCATATCTTATCCCATTTGGCCTATTTAACCACAAGGCCACAAGCACACACACAACTAAGAGGATAACATCTGCATAAACAAAAATGCAGATGAGTTCTCTTGGTTCAGATTCATAAACATAAAATCATATCTTGTAATGCAAAAGAATAACAAATAATGTATTAGCTTGTATTACAAATAAACAATGGTACAGTTAAGAATCTGTAGTAAAGAGTCAAGAAACCAATAGCTTGCATTGGTTTATTGGCTGCTTGCTTTGAAGCTTCAGTTTCTTGTAAATAAGATCTGACTTCAAGGTAGAAACGTGTTGTTTTGGAGCAGATCTAGCCATTGAAAAGAGGAAGTGTAACAAGAGGTTGGGGTGAATTTTCCTGGTTAGTTGCAAGGTTGTTGAGACCTCCACCACCATCATCACCATCATTTTGCTTTGCTACTGCAACCTGTAAGTCATAGATTTGACTCAGTTTTGTGCCCAATTTTTCTTATTTCATTCCAGCTTCAGTTTAAAGTTTAAACAGCATCTAGATATATAGATCTAATGTTTTGAACTACTTATAAAGGGAACTTGAAAATGAGAACCTGTAAGTCATAGATCTAACTAGCTAGATCTTATGGACATATATAGAAATCTAGATCTAAAGTAACTTGAAATCTTGCTATCTAGACAACCAAATGCATGAAAGACAACTTGAAAATGAACCATAAGAAAGGAATGTACACGCAAATATACAGGAAAGGAAAGATCTGAAGAGCAATGCCAGTTTTTTTAATGTTGGAAGTCTTTAAATGATATTAGACATGGCAAGCAGAAAGATTTCAGGACTAGATTGTTTCTGCTCAATATCTTGTCTATGTTTATAAGATTTTAAATGATGATAGACCTGGAAAACAGTAAGATTTCGCCAGTAGAATCTCTAACTATCAAGAAAGGCGTTTGGGATTTTTGGGATTGTTTAATTTTCTAAGCTGTTTAAATAGCCACCTTAAAGGGGATTGTGGATAAATTAAAGGCATTTTGGCTAGAAATTAATAAGCAAACAAGCAAGAGTTTTTTCTCAATCCATGACACTTAAAAGAGCTTATTTACATTTTAGTAGATCTTTATACTTCTTAAATGAAATATGTACAAAAAAAAGTAAAAAACTTGCCTGCTTTTGCAGTTCTTCCTTATCCTCACCTAACGTCTTCTCCTGTAAAAAATATAAGAAGAAAACTATATTCATATTGTGCTTATTCAAGTTATTAATACTAGCTGCTATTTTTCTCAACAGGATAAAGGGAGAGTATGGTCTTGATGTAACAATGAAGTGTATCATCACAACAACCTTGCAATTAACCAGATAAATTTGCCTCTACGTCTTTTCAAATTATGACCATGAACTGTCTTAGTTCCTTCTTCCTATGCATAACTAACTCATCGTTGCAGCTAACCGCGTAGGGTTCAACGTACATTTATATTTCAGGCCTGAATGTTTGAAGCCTAATAATAAGAGCGAGAAAGTAAGTCTTCCACCAACATAATACCTTACAAAATACACATTCTAATGTTTTCACCTACTTGGAAATGCAGGAAGCAGCATAAAGGAATGTGGTATAAATGTGCAATGTAAGCGGTTGTATTAAACCAAGCTACTATACGTACCGAGCAGTTCTACCAGACGGAATAGTTATCGACTCTAAACTGTATTTAGGATAAAGTTCCCACCATGTGAAAACTAACGTTAAATAGGTCTGACGAGTTTGGTTTCTGACTTTGTTCAGACTAAAATAATCCTTTCTCTGCAGCAGGAAACTGATAAATCAATATAATTTTCATGAAGCCTATTTCATTTTCTGGTGTTTTTATCTATCTTCCTAGACCAGAATATTTTGCAACAAGTCTTGAGACATACAAGTCCCAAAGGGAAACAGTATGAATACAAATATTAGTATGCGACCTCTAATAAGCTGATAGTTATTTTAACAATAATCCTGTGGAGGATCCTGGCTATTATTAGGGTCCAGAACAGTAGACTAATAATAGGCAATCTACACTAAAAAATAAAAAGAGAAGCATACCTTCTCTTGGAGGGTTGAAACATACTCCATCATCAACTGTGTCTGCATCAAACAGGGTTACAGTCAGTGTATTATATACTAGCTTGTATACATTGTCACTTTAGATGATTGTTCTACCAACTTTGGACAGAGAATTTGAGCCCATAAGACATCATGCTATATGATTGTCCTACTAACAGGGTTACATTCATTTTAGTGATTACTATCTCAAATCTTTTTAGAAGCGACCATAATACATTGTCGCTTTAGATGATTGTCTATATTTTTATAACAGAGCAAGTGCCTATCAATAGATGGTTAATGCAGGAGAAGAAGCTACGCTATTGTCTCTGTTCACTTCCATGCATAAAAGAACTATTCCCTATCTCGATCGACATAAGAAAGTTACTGACATGATATCTGTTGCAAATTAAATCATTGCTACTACTTGAACCGTAGGATGCAGTCTAATATCTATCAACTTGTCGCATATACGATATCTGTGAGTACTCGCACACACATCATTAAGGGGAATAAACCAACAACATGTAGTTAGTGAGGCCCATTTTCTTCTTGTTAGGATACATCATCCTAGGGTTGGATTCAGAACAATGCTCTATTCTTTTTGATGGTACTTTCTAATGTCAAAACATATGAATGGGCTTCTGACCATGCAAGTTCTAATGCTGTGTATGGTCAAAAAGAGAAGGGCTGGTTTCCAGACATGTGAGATTGAAGCCGGTTATTTGGAAGAAAGCTAAATAGACCTTCATACCAATGTAGCCCAACAAGGCAACAATATCTAGGTGGCACATCAACAAGGTGGTTGTAAGATCAAATTCTGGCAAAATATAAGGTGTAAAAAGGGTGTAGAATGGGGAAGGTATCCTTGCCATTCACATAAACACAAAAATAGTAAACCCATGGGTTTATAAGACTTACAAGACGGTTGATCCATGGTATAATTTCCCAAGGGTGACTTTTGGCCCAAAAGTATGTTTACTTTATATCATAACTGGCTGATTTTGAGACTCGGAAACCATGAATTACAAAAATGATGATGGTACTAACAAGTACTAACAAATCATTTTGCCATAGGCTATATCTGGCTATAGTTTATGAATCATACTTCATTCCTTTACATAAACAGTAAAGGGAGTTGAATTATCCCCAAAGTGGGGAAGGGATGGTTGTATGGCAAGCATTGACTACTTCCCTCCTTCGATATTGCGAAGGTAAGGCGCCCTGTTGGCTTATATATAATGATAATCATATTAGTAGTAATATAGTTATTTTAACTTTTATGATTGATATTATTATTACTGAGTATTAAAGATTATAGGAAAGACATATATAAACATTAAAGGGAGCTGAACTCACTCCAATATAATGATAATAGTATTTGTGAGTACTATTATAGTTAATCAATTGTTATGATTAACGTAAATATAAAAATAATTACTAGGTATTGTTATTGCTATCACGTCCTAAAACATGACTAGAAGAAACGAAAGTAGAAAAGGGTGGGATTTAAATGATTTTCGGACATTTTATGGGTTGACACACCTAAAACGTTTGATAAACGGGACATGCCAGGGTTGGCTATGGCTATATGTCACAACATCGCCTATGGCTGTTTGTCACAACAATGGGCCATTGCAGGCTTTCCATCCATTTAAAGTAGGCCAGTAACCCTTCAACTCGAAGCGGATTAAAAGTTGCTGCCTTTTTAAGACAGGTTGTTTTCCACCTCGTTTGTCCCTTTGATCCATCTAAAAGTCTGTCAACTTTTGGATCTATACCTCGTCACCCACAAACCGTGTAAGCCATGAGCCTACTTAGATAAATGAGTCATGTCGGTTACGCGTGGCCCACAAGTCTTATCGGTAACCTAAACATGTCACCTTTAGGTTTGGTTGGGTTGTACCACCTCGCCAACCCGAACCCCAACAATTAATGTCATCATGTTGTTTCATTGTTAATTATTAACATTATTTAAAAATTAACTAACTAGAACTAGAATTTTTATTTATCTCCAATAAAGATGTTCTAAATCAACAAAAGTCTCTCATAAAAATGGCCTAGTATAATATAACATAACTTTTACATGTAATGTTTAAGAGTACATGATTGAGAGGTATACTTTTTAGGGAGAATTTGGTGTTACTTTGATTTATACTTGAAAATGTTATGTTCCCCCGACTTACAAGTGAATCACGCATGAGGTGCAGTGACAAAAACTAGTCGGAAAAGGCCAGAAGGCCTTGGTACCAACCATTCCAATTTATCAGCTGTGGCATGCACTTGTATTTTGGGGCGTTCATAACTTATTTTGTGTAGCTTCCACGGTCTATTTGTCAGGAACTTAATTTCGTAGCCCGTAAAATACCAGGTGAGGTGGCAATTTGTTAAAGATCGATTCTGTTTATACCTAATAAATGGAACTTTGTTGATTGGTAAATCTGGGCCAACCAGATGACCAAATATACTTTGCACATAGACACACATATATATCACAGCATGTATGCATGCAATGCATACATACACGCACAGTATTGTGTATATATACATATGCAGATGTGTTTATCTCTTTATATCTGGACACATATATGATTAAAGACATGCACTTACTGTTCTCTGTTATTTAACATCCAGTTTTGGATTGTGAAATGAACCGAAAAGCCCATACTCATATTAGGTTAGGTTTCAATTCCGGTTTCTTATTTCATTAAGTTCAACCCATATATGTGGGACCCTTTATTGTATTAATCGCTCCCAGGCGAGGGGCTTAGAGTATGCATTTATAAATGGTATATGACCAATGGAGCCTTAAAGCTTTAACGTTGCAACAAACGAACCTTGGCAGACAACAAAAAAGTAGCAAGTGATAGCAAAATGTATATTCACAAAGAGTACTTTGTTATTTTTTTTGAACATATAATGTATATGAAGGTGGTGTTAAAAACCAACAACAGACAATCACCTTTCTCAATCGTGTTTGCATAAGAGCAGCATCAAGTTCTAGTTCTAACTGCGTCATGTCATTCACAGAGAGCTGCTCGTTATTCTCTTCAACAAGCCTGTGCAAAAATCAATATTTCATCTCTGATGATTAGTATTGGTCGGCAGACTTACTATACTATCATTATAATTTTTCTCTCCCATATTTATTTGGCTCTTTTTTTTTTAAATATGGACATACATGTATGTAGAATATATATGTTACCTGTCCACTGTTTGTAGAAGCTCGTTACAAGTTCGGAATCTTGTCGATTGCAATAGAACCTCCTGGAGAAATGATTTTCAGAGCATCTCAATAATTTGTTGATCTTACACATGTAACAATTGACACAAATTGTATACTCCTAGAGAAATCATTGCTTACTAAATCTGTGCCAGCTCCACTACTGGATCCCTCATCGATTTCAGCACAACTTTTCTCATACCTAGAAAGGATACTCTCCACACTGAAACATATATTGTTAAACTTCAACAATTAGTAGTGACAAAATAAGAGATGTAAAGCACATGAATTCAAATATATATTTTGAGACTTAACTAAAAAAACCACACTGAAAAACATCTTGGAGGAATTCAAATACGTACACACGAAGTCAACTTAGGGACGAGAAAAGGACCAACTATATATCTAAAGTTCCACACATGTAGGAGTGAGCAACCACCGAACACAAAACCCAATGAACAAGGAAACTGACCCAAAATCACCAACACAAACAAAAAAAAAAGTGACGATTAGAATTTTGGTCAAACATTCGGTTCGGCTTGGATTTTACAAAAAATCCAACCGGCCTTGCTATTAATCGATCAAATAAATTGTATACATATATTGCCTTCTATGATAACTTTAATTCTTGATTTTTGAGTCAGAAGTTTCGTTTTAAATTAATTTGGGTGATAGTTTAGTTTATAAGGTCTATGTGCTGCATATTTATGGGTGATTGTGTTCTTATCATAACATGACAAATTGAAATTGCCGGAGCCGCATAACTCGTTAATTTGACACTTTTCTTTACATGTATGCCAATAGGATAGCCAAAATCTATTCGTACAAATACAAAAACAGGAATGGAAAATCATTGTTTGGGTCAATTAATGCACAAAAGCAAAACCAAACCCAATGCCAAACTCGTAAAAGCAAAATATAGCCAAAACCAGATAACAACCAAAACTCTAAACCCAAACCTCCTGTCTGAAGTAAGTCTGTAAAATACTAACTCATGTTCACCCCCACCCCTACCCTCGTGTCGATCCCATTTATATGCACGTACACATACCAATCATTGATCATGCCATTAACTAATCGCATAAGACTCAAGGTTATATTAGCGAAGGGAGAATGAAGGTACATGTTATCAAATCCCATGTGTCATTCGCATTTTTAATTTACATTGACCACATGCCTTTCATAAGATTCTTTATTTATGAATCCTTTTCCTTTATGTGAACTTCTCTCTAAGTAGAGACATGTTAGTCCATCTATCTTTTCCATGATGCATATACACACGAGGTTCCAACAGTTAAAAGGCCTAATATACACAACCTTCTGTGACTTTATGGGAGGTACAAACTCAATCCACACCACACTTGTTTACCCTATAACCCAAATATTGGTCCTTAGCTATCGAGATACTCAATATCTACCCTCTAAATATTTCCACTTTGCAAATCTAAAGTACTAGATTTATATTGTGATTCACTGATTCTTTGATGCATGATTTTTATTCCCCAACAATCTCTTAAGATTAAGGGGCGACATAAGACTACTTGTAAAGTAGATTTGTTGCCTGAATCGAGCCTTTGCTATAGAGTAGTATTCCCGGAACGCTCGGCCGCCTCCAGCTAATTACACTAACCATATGGTTTGTTTGGATCGGTGCAAACACATTTTTAAATTGTAATTATAAACCATCATCCAAAATTTAATAAGAGAGACTAATTAGCACGACGGGGATGTGTTCATAACCATTTTTACTAAACCATGCATACCTTTTGTTATTTAGTTTTGTATCAACTTACGTCCACTTTATCCCTATCTGGTTGATCATATCTTAATTATGAAAACTTTGTTTAGTACCATTTTTGTATAAAAATTTATTTGTTTGATTATAGTTTCTAAATATTGTGTTTTGCTTCAGCTTAAAAATAACTAAATAAATAAATAAAAATAAAAAATAAAAACTAGTGTAGTCGTATATATTAATAAAAAGACATAATATGTTGGGTGAACTTGAACATTTTTACTCCATTTACCATGGACTACAATAATTCCTTCAAGATTAAAAACATTATTAGAAATTCTCCATGTTCTTTCAAGTATATTAACTCAAGGCATACTCTTTTTCAAATCCATACACAATGAAATAAAAAGAAAAAAACCCCTTGTAACACATTGTCCATTCCATATGCCACCTCTCAATATCACTGATCAACATCAACAACTACATCTATTTCTCCTTCACAGACTTGGATCTCTTCATAAACACAACGAAGAATCAAAATTTACAGCTTTTATTTAATTCCTTGTTGTAAATCATAACATAAGAAGACGTTGTTATCCTCACTTGCATCTGAAAAACACTTCGGCTATTTGTATATCTAAATAGGGAAGATTGTTAGGCCAATTCATTGTCCAATAGTCTTTGGCTAGGATTTAAACATAAAATAACCTAAGTGTATAATTAGTCCCTGGGTGAATACACTCGAGAGTCATCTTCAGAGTTCTTCAGAAGTGAAGATTAAGAGACTCTAGGCACTAAACTAGAGTCCATGAATCATGAAACAAAGAAGACGATAACTCAGGCTATTTGCATATTGAAGTAGGGGGAGGTTGTTGGCCAAAGATTTGATCTAATTATCTCTGACAACATTTGAACACAAAATAACCTGAGATACTCGAATCAGTGAGTAAGTTACTTCCTTATGAGAATCAACGAGTATGTTACTCCCTGATGAGAATGAGTGATTATGAGAATCAATGACCAAACTTACTCCTTCGGGAGTGTTGTATAAAGCTTGATCAGCAACAACAAGCTTCAGAGAGTCGAAGACCATCTAAAGATACACTTTGCCTCATTGAGGCGGTATTAGTGAGTAAAGTACCTAAACTACAAACAAAGCATGAGTGAGTGAGGTCCGGCATCTCTCTCTCTCTCTCTCTCTCTCTCTCTCTCTCTCTCTCTCTCTCAAACACACATGAAATATGGCGGGAACTTCCTAAAAGTAACTACAAGGAAGTCAAACAAGTACGATAAGTTTGTATAAAGGTGAGAATAATTGTCAACATTTCTCACTAAAGTACGGTTTTGTTAGATGTGAAAACCACGTGAGATATTATGTCTTATTGATCCACAATTTATAATGGCTACATATGAAACCCTAAACCCACAAACGGGCTTGGGCCTATTTATCTTCTAATACTCTCCCGCAATCCGAGCGGCGAAATCACGAAAGCTCGGATTGGATGAGAAAACTAAATAAATGTTAAAGCAATAAATATTTTGTTGATGAAGACGTTCGACAGCAAACAGAGACAAATCTTTATCTGCAGCAGCAAAAGCAAATAAAGCGGTAGCAAAGAGAAGGCACTAAAGCAAATAATTAATTTTGATGATGACATCCGACAGCAAGCAAAAACTAATCTTCATCATGCGGCAAAAGCAAAAGCAATAGCAAAAGCAAAAGCAAAAGCAAAGAAACAAAAACAAAAGTAAATCATAGACATTTTTTTATGCAACTTGGGTTTGAGAACGGGATAGGAATATTTGGTGATGGCTAAGGGTTTGATGGGGTGACATAAAGGAGGCGACTCAACTTAGCCACCTAGGTCTGCGGATCAGACCTCCTCTGATACCATGTTAGATGTAAAAACCCCGTGAGTTGTTATCTCTTATTGATCCACAATTTATAATTGTGACTACATATGAAATCCTAGAAACCCTAAACCTACAAACGGGTGTGGGCCTATTTATCATCTAATAGGTTTATCTTATTTAAAATATTGAAGCAATTAATGGAAAGCGTACTTCTCCATTAAATACTTGACACGTATTGAAGACCTCACATTTTACCCTTCTATCCCCACCTATATAAGAGAATGTTTGAAAGAGCGAGAGATAGAGTTCTACACACAAAAATTTATACAAATGTATTATAATGATATAATCTTCATCTCGTTGAATCATAAGCTAAGCTAGCAAGATTTGATTCATTTCTAGGAAAGTTTCATTTGTCAATCAATTGGGATAGTGTTCCACCACTGTCCATGTAATTCTTTGATTCATTTCTAATTAGAATTATAAACGCTGAAAAATTCGAATGGTGTTATTAGTATCAAATGGGTCTTGTGTAAAACTTGTTTTCAATTGTTTAACACATTCATGTTTTACCTCAACATTCCTAATAAACAACAAGTGGGAAGGGCCCGCTGCGTTGCAGCGGGAATTTTTGAGGAATTTCTGCGATAATTATTTACGAATAATGTTTGGGTGGGGCTTCTCGTCGTGAGACCGTTGTATGTTTTTTTTGCCTATACGTGTTTTATTTGTTTGGAACAAATGTTGTGTCAAGCTATATTTGTAGTTGTCGTACGACATCTTTTTTGGAATGGATGTTGTGTCGGGCATCTGTTGCGGCGGGGCTAATTTTGACGCTTATAATTTTAAAAAAGTTTAGGATAATTTTAAAGTTATTTGATAGGTTAAGGGTGCATTTTGAAAGTTCTTTTATTTAAAAACTATATCTATATCAAACTTCAACATTTTTTATAAAACCGTACGCACGTCAAAAGTATATCAATATTAGGCTCGTTTTGTTCGTTATCGAGAGGCCTTTTTGTCAGTATTTTTTTATTCAAAAAACCGCTAGGTATCTGTTAGATATTTGGCAAATAAAGTTTGTTATATAAAAAAATCGTAAATATTAAGAACTTGAGGGTGTGTTTTGTAAGTTTTCTTTCTTTTTTCTTTTTTTACTAATATCTGAAAAAACAATCGGTTATGTTAGTATAGATAACCATAACATGGATAGGCAACTGGATTATTGCAAACTTGGGCCAAATATCTTTACGTATTGGGCTGCAAAAATGGGCCAAAGATTTATTGATATTTTATTTGGTCGGTAAGCATCAACAGACTTAATAGTATGTATAATATAATATGCCTCAAAACCACCCAGTCTTTTTCTAATTAATGTTTCTTCAAAAAGAAGAAGATAAGTATGAAACAATAGCACCTCTTTTCCTAAATACTGTAACCTATGGTATGGTCTATCTAAAAAGAATAAGATAAGTATTCATTCTTATTGGATATCTATTTGCGGCAGAAAATACTCCCTCAAATAGATAAAGTGATTTAACCGCCCTAGCTTTTAAAGCTCTATTTCTAGCAGGGGTAGAAAATACAATCGCGGTTAAAAAAAATTGGAAAGCTAGCATGGTTGAAAGTCAAATTAAATCTGGTTAGCTATGGATTTTATCAGTGAATGATATTTCACACATAAAATCACATATTAAACCCTAGATATTTCAATGTAACCGTACAGTTTATATATGCCTAAAATGGTTATAATCCGTACATAATCCTAAAATAGTAATAGTACATACATAACTATTAAATTTTTTTAAAAATCAAAACTTGTTTAAATAAAAATCACCTGTTAGTACTTCCGCTGCTGGATTCGTAAAGCTTGCCTGGAGAGGAGAAAACAACGACAGCGATATCAACATCACAAAGAACTGAAAGCTGACGTGCTTTTTTCATTAAACCTGTTCTTCGTTTGGAGAAGGTCACTTGACGGCTGTTTTTGTCTTCGATTCGCTTCATTTCAAGCTTTCTTCGACCCATTTTGCTGTGAAATGATAGATGTTTTAGATCTAATGTTACCTTATCTCTGTAGCTATCCCTTGTGCTATTATTGTTTGATAAGAGTGGGATGATATATTTTTTTTTTCTTTTTTATTTCCTTTTTTGGTAAGAGTGGTATGATAGTTTTGGTAACTAAAGAAAGCATATGATATTGTAATGATCGTACTCATGAGTCATGACCATCATCCACCTTTTTCTGCTAAATGGTTACTAGTAAAATTATTTTTATATATCAGTAACAAACCGCCTAATATTTAGATGGTAAAAAGTTAATATTATTAATTTATTGCGGTGTGTTACATGCTAAAAGAAACAATTTTGCTAGTGTCTACAATGACGAATTTGTGGTATTAAAGTAGAGGAAAATTCAATTGCATACCTTTATTTTGGTGTATATCAAGGGATAAATCCCCATCATCCATCTTTTTTGATCTAATGGTTTAGACTAATCTAAGATTTAATATGCTTAACCTTAATTCTCCCAACTTTATAAAGCCTTTTTTTCTTTTTTTCTTTTTTCATTCGCTTCATTTTTTCACACATTTACTGTGTGTTTTCCTCCCAACCTGCTCTCTTCCTTCCATCCAAATTCCCTCCAAAAAGTAGTTATTCCAATCAACTATTATCGTTTGACCATCACCAATTGGATCACCATCACCATTACCATCACCATCACCATTCCAATCAGCATCACCATTCCGATCACCATCACCGTTCCGATCATCATCACCTCCCAATCATTATCATCCTTTTATGTCTTCTTTAGATTTGAAAGAACCATTTGTTTCAGAAGCTGGTTTGATTGATATTGTTGTGGTTGATAATGTTGTTGATCGGTTGCTAATTATGTGGATCAAGTTGTTTAACATTCATTTTTATCAAGTTGCACACCAAGTGTTTGATGAAATGTGTGAGTGTAAAATATTTGATAATATTTTTATCTGCTCCTGTAATTTTGCTTCTTAATTAAGTTGTTAGTTGAAATTTTGTTTTTAACTGCATTGGAATGCTATTTTTATGTCTGAATGTTGTTTTTGAATTTGCTCTTTATCGTATGTGTAGTATCACCAGTGATATCGTATGTGTAGTATCACCAGTGATATCGTATGTGTAACATACGTTTAGTATCACCAGTGATATTTGAAGTTGATGATTATAAGCTGGTTTAGTATCACCAGTGATATACGTTTAGTATCACCAGTGATATATGTTTAGCATCCGTAGTTGGTAAACGGAAGAGATTCGACTTTTTTGCAGGTAAGTATATTGCACCTGAGTTAGGTGGAATTCCTATCTTTTTTTACCCTTGAACTTGTATTAAAGCTATTATTTTTGTGAAATTTTTTCAGATTTTATTCCTGAGAAAGTGAAAGTGGAGGATGCGTGAAAGAATACCGACTGATCAATAGATGATTAGATATCAACCGAGTAGCGCCATTTATTGTTCCATAGGTGTCAACCGAGTAGCCTTTTGTAGAATATTTGATAAGAGGATGCTAATATTTATTTTGTAAAACTGATGTGTATCTTGGTGTTAGCTAATATTTGACGATATGATCAATGATGGCGTTTTGTACTAAATTAACCATTTCAATATATATACCATATATTTTTTTTATCACTTAACAGATCTTCAATCAATTTGAAAACAAATAAATAAATAAATAAAAAAAAAAAAAAAAAATACTGACTACACTAGTACAATATGTGTAGTATCACTTGTGATATTCTGTTTCATATGTATAGTATCACCTGTGATATTAAAATTTTTTTTTTTAAATCTGTTCTGCATCATATGTGTAGTATCACTTGTGATATTCGGTTTCATATGTATAGTATCACTTGTGATATTTTTTTTTTTTTAAATATGTTTTGCATCATATGTGTAGTATTACTTGTGATATTCTGTTTCATAAGTGTTTGAGGAAGTTGCGGTTCTGTTTTGTTTTTTCAAATATTTAAATGGATGTTAAATTACTTTCAGTTTTACACGAGCTTCACTTTTATGTATCACTTGTGATACTACACTGTAAAGGTAAAGGAAAGTGTTTAAGTTCAGGCAATTCGAAAGCCGGAGGCTGAGCTGGCGATAAAATATGACAATTGATGTTTATTATTCTTTCATATACATTTGGTAAAATACAAAATTCATTATCACATGTGATAAGAATGTGATATTTCACATTCTTAGTTGAGTATCACAATTGATAACACATATATGTAGAGAACAAAAATTAAAATCATAACATTTTTTATGAAGTTGATTATCTCTTGTGATAATTCACATTCTTAGTTGGGTATCTCAGTTAATAACACATTTTTATATAGAGAACATAAATTGTTATCATTAGCATTGTATATTACTAACCAAAAGATTTAGCACTAGTTGTTAAAACATAACAATGGAACTATTTTCATCAACTTGTTTTGTTTACTTTTGTTCTTCAACAATCGTCCTCTTCATTAGTTCATCAACCAGCACCTTCATTTTATTCCCAGGTGCTTTCGGGGGAACCTTTGATATCACATGTGATCACATATCACATGTGATATCACAGGTGATACCACCTGTGATATCACAGGTGATATCAAGTGATATCACAGGTGATATCACTGGTGATATCACATGTGTGTCAGCTTTCTTCTATTTGTTGAATAAATTGAGGTGATGGAGGAACTTGTGATATCACAGGTGTTTGAGCTTCTTCAATTTGTTTGTGGAGATGTTGTGCTTTCTTCAACGACAATTGCACTTGTTGATTCTTTCGTTTGATGAGGCTGTTTTTTGCATAGGTCTCATTCAAATCTGCATCAAAATATTTTCATAATTTTTGTTAGTGTACGAATAGTTCATTTGTTTTCAATATCATATGTCAAGCAAATAACTATTTGTTATCACAATAGATATACAACCAATCAACAATAATTTAACTGTTATATCACAGGTGATACACTAACAGGCAATATTGTTTTCAAATACCGGGGTATAACCTTTTGAAATATGCACAATCTATCCATTAAACATACAATTCCACCACAAATCAAACAGAAGCATCACAACATATCTTCATAAATCATCACAACATCGCAAATTATCAAAAATTAACTAGTAAAACACACTAATAATGATTCTATAACAGTAAAAACTAAAGTATTCATTGTTTTAGATGTCGATTGTTTCATTTTCTGTGTGCTTTATGTGATTTGCACGGTTAAGTCAAATACAAATATCTCTAGTGATAATACACATATACAGTTCAACTTCAAATATCACTGGTGATGCACACGTATGATACTTTTCACTCACACATTTCAAATATCACTGGTGATACAAATATCTCTAGTGATAATACACATATATAGTTCAACTTCAAATATCACTGGTGATACACACGTATGATACTTTTCACTCACACATTTCAAATATCACTGGTGATACAAATATCTCTAGTGATAATACACATATACAGTTCAACTTCAAATATCACTGGTGATACACACGTATGATACTTTTCACTCACACATTTCAAATATCACTGGTGATACAAATATCTCTAGTGATAATACACATATATAGTTCAACTTCAAATATCACTGGTGATACACACGTATGATACTTTTCACTCACACATTTCAAATATCACTGGTGATACAAATATCTCTAGTGATAATACACATATACAGTTCAACTTCAAATATCACTGGTGATACACACGTATGATACTTTTCACTCACACATTTCAAATATCACTGGTGATACAAATATCTCTAGTGATAATACACATATACAGTTCAACTTCAAATATCACTGGTGATACACACGTATGATACTTTTCACTCACACATTTCAAATATCACTGGTGATACAAATATCTCTAGTGATAATACACATATACAGTTCAACTTCAAATATCACTGGTGATACACACGTATGATACTTTTCACTCACACATTTCAAATATCACTGGTGATACAAATATCTCTAGTGATAATACACATATACAGTTCAACTTCAAATATCACTGGTGATACACACGTATGATACTTTTCACTCACACATTTCAAATATCACTGGTGATACAAATATCTCTAGTGATAATACACATATACAGTTCAACTTCAAATATCACTGGTGATACACACGTATGATACTTTTCACTCACACATTTCAAATATCACTGGTGATACAAATATCTCTAGTGATAATACACATATACAGTTCAACTTCAAATATCACTGGTGATACACACGTATGATACTTTTCACTCACACATTTCAAATATCACTGGTGATACAAATATCTCTAGTGATAATACACATATACAGTTCAACTTCAAATATCACTGGTGATACACACGTATGATACTTTTCACTCACACATTTCAAATATCACTGGTGATACAAATATCTCTAGTGATAATACACATATACAGTTCAACTTCAAATATCACTGGTGATACACACGTATGATACTTTTCACTCACACATTTCAAATATCACTGGTGATACAAATATCTCTAGTGATAATACACATATACAGTTCAACTTCAAATATCACTGGTGATACACACGTATGATACTTTTCACTCACACATTTCAAATATCACTGGTGATACAAATATCTCTAGTGATAATACACATATACAGTTCAACTTCAAATATCACTGGTGATACACACGTATGATACTTTTCACTCACACATTTCATCAAACACTTAGAGTGCATCCATGTATACAAAGCTTTTTACTCAGAAACTCAACCAAATGTAAACACTAAATAACACAACCAATAAAGCATCTAAATAATTAGTCGGAAGTATCGTACCTTGTTCTAGAAATTCAGTAGGTTCATTTTAAACCTTTTTCTTTTTCGGATCTGCTTGCGCAATTGACGATTCTTCAATTTTTTGTGTTTTTTTGGTGATTTTAATGGTTAAAATTGGTTGATTTTGAGTTTTTGTTGCAGTTTGTTAATGGCGGTTAGAGAGAGAAAGTTGGGTTTTTGATAGTGTATGTGTGGAAAGTGAGAAGTCATGTGTAGGGTTGGTGGGGTAAGTTTGGGGAATTGTCAAAAGTGGTCCCTCCGTGTTTTTTATTATAAAAAACTGTTTTTTTGATCCAACGGTCCTGATTGATCCCTTGGTATGTGGCACTTTTTGGGTTTGCAAAATAAAGTGCCTCTAACTATTACTTTCAAGTGGCGCATCTTTTTGTTGTTTTTCGTCTTGACTTAAAGAGAAAAGGATAGCCTCATTTCAAGTTTTTAAAGATCATATTGTAATGTTAATGAAGTTTCTTTATCAGTTAACAACTTTTTTCACTGGCTTATATGTATTTTATTTATTATTTTTTTTGGTGCAAAGGTGAGATTATATTAACTTCCAAAAACATATGTACAAACATGAGATTATAAAGACTTTGGACAGGCCCCAAAGTCTTATACAGACAAAAACAACAATACAACCAAGATACTTTCCTCTGATATCTAATATAACACCATCAGATATCACACAATCAATATCTCTGATCAATTATCAAGCTTCAGGTACACCTCACTTATCAATTATCAAGCTTCAAATACACCTTTTAATTGCACCATTTCCATCTTACCTTTTTGCCATGTTCACTCAACCCGCATCCACAGTAAACATAGCAAAGAAGGTTAATGGCAATAAATTTTTTCTAATATAGTAGTGATTTCAGATGAGTATACAATGTAATTGTTTATTATATATATATTTTTTCTAATGTAATACTGGTTTTCCATTCTTCGGTTGATTGATCATCCAGGTTTGAATCAACCGCAATATATATTCATTTCTCGATCACTACGCAAGTCACGCTGATCAGTTCGAAGTTATTTGCACCGACATGATTGACACTTTAAAGTGTACTATATATATTTTAGTGCCACTCAAGAAAATATAATCTAAAAATGACTGACTAATTCAGTGCCCAATAACTTTTGAAAAATATCTTAAGTGTAATTAAAGTCTTTGAATGTGAGAAACATTTTTTTTGAACGGCGAGATTTTATATAAACACCCTAGCAAGGAGCTAGGGAATTAATAAACAATTACATTGGAAGAGCATTACAGGGATTATCGAACCACTCAATCCAATTAAGGTGAAAGTTTTTGTGCCTATTAGTGATCCAATTAAAACAATAAAGCTTCACGTCGTTGAAGAAAAGCTCGATTTTTGGTCTTTTAAGAGTAAAAGCGAATTCATTTCTATAATGCCAAAGAAGCCAAAGGGTGGTCTTGACTACCACGTCAAAAATATTGTAAAGAGGAGCCTTGATCTTGACCTAGTCCGCAAGGTTAATTGCATCATCAAGGCATGTTACAATTTCATTATCAATGTTCATCATTTTAGGACGTTCTTCCAAACCTTATTGGTAAGATTGCAATAGACCAAAAGGTGGTCTTCCGTTTCTAGAGCTTCATCACGAATGGGACATCTAACCGAGTTCAAATCAATACCCCTTTTATCTAAATTGATACGCGTAGGCAATCTTCGATTAGCAATTCTCCAAGATGTAATGTTTACCTTAATTGGCAATAATTTGTTCCATTTGTAACGTTGATCAGGCATGGAAGGAGAATGGTGAGTAATATGGCGACGAATCGAGCTAACCGAAAAAACCCTTGAATCATTTAGACAACATTCTCACGTGTCATGAGCATCCAAGAGACTTAGATGAGACAAAAGACTGATCAAACTGTTTAGTTCTGTGAACTCAGCTTTTGATCTTGGAGGACGAGTCCATGCCTAATAGAAAGAAAACCCATTATGAGTTATCAGGCTCACGTGAGCAATGTTAAACTGAAAAGGAGTAATAGCAGGAACAACAGGTGTCATTCTGTGATTATGAAATCAGGTGAGAAGCGTGACCAAGATGCAAGGGAAAAACTTTATCATGACATTTTACACTTATGACACATAAAAGTAAAGCATTTCTTTAAAATGGTTGAATGAATCGTAAGGCCTAGATTGACTTATTCCACTTAATTTGCAACCGGCGTATTTGTTGTTTGCTAGCTACTTGCTAAAGTGTTTTAATACGAATTATTGAGTTCTCTTAATATTCAAAGATCAAATCATGACCAACAACCAACCTACCAACCTTCCAACCAAAGCAAACACATGTGAATTATTATATAAACACTAAGGAAAAAGAATGTTACTAAAATAAAAAAAAAATAAAAAAATAAAAACTAAAAAATAAAAAGTTATTGTCCACTTCATCATCATCTTACTATGGGATTGAGATTCTTTCATTTTTAATTTGAACATGATAAGTCATTATAGTTATATTTGGAGAAGAAATTCTAAATAAACAAAATAAATGTCTCACACTAAAGACCTCGCATTATATTTTCATCAAGCTCAACACAACGTATCATGTTTAAAATAATACTAGAGGATCTTTATCTCTTATTATGATAGCCCAAAAGCAATAAAGCCATGAATAAAATCAAAACAAAAAACAGAATTAAACCATTGTTTGTAGCTAAGAATATCTTAAATTAGACAGAATTAGTTCACTAGTCTCTTTCACTCAAAATTGTGTATATCAGTTATCAAAATGGTAATTGTTGTTGTGATGTGAAAAAAATAGTGCAACAAGAACAAAAAAGTATAAAAGAACCATTGTTGAAGAAGTAACAATACTTAATAATGTATATTATTTTATTCCAATTTCATCATACTTAACATAAAAACAGAATTGTAAAAAAGGTTTACAATTTTATTACAATTGTTTTTCTAGTAGAGACGCCTGCAAATGGTGTTACCATCACCTAACGGAGCCATAGCGATTTTCACACGAGGGTCAGCTGCGAGTGCTTTATTAAAATGCAAAGCGCTAATTCTTCCCTCTTTCAAGAATTCAGGAACCGAATCCTCTGGCTTTGCAACAGATCCATACCAGAGTGTGTTGTCATACACGATAATCCCGTTGATTTTAACTAATTTCATAACTCTCTCGTGATACTTAAGGTAGTTTATTTTGTCAGCATCAACGAAAACGAAGTCAAAGCTTCCTTCGTTATTGGGCTAAGAAGAGACAGAGATTGTCATTAGGGTACGATGTAATTATCCGTATATAAGAATAAAGATTAGACCTTTAAAAATGTGACACAAAACGAAGTAGTATAATGGTACAAGTGAAAAAAAGCTTACATCTTCTAGTAGCTTATCAAGAGCTGGTAGAGCTTGTGATTCGATGAAATCAATCTTGTGCTCGACCCCAGCTTTTTTTATAGTCGGCCTACCAATCTCATAATATTCCCGGCTTAGATCTATTGCCACAATCTATATCAAACAAAAACATTTTGAACATTAAAAATCATGTACACTATACTCGGAACATCAAAAATCTAGTTTTCTCTCAACACTCAAGCAAAATCACAAACCTTGCCATCATCAGGAATCGTGAGAGCAGTTAGTAGCAACGAGTAACCCGTATAAACCCCAATCTCTAACGTCTTTTTAGCACCAGTGATTTCCAACAACATTTCCATCATCTGAGCACTATCCGGTGATGTACCCATGAAAGACCTGCATATACAGAACTAGTACTAAATTTCAAACCGCACAAAACCATGTTCATACAATTAAACTTTTGTTTTAAATATACATGAAACTGACCGTTCATGTGTAGCCGTAAGGGCTCTGATCTCCTTCAATGATTCGTGTTCGCGTGGATACACACTAGTCTCCAAGATGTACTATATGCAAAATAACAAAATGAAAAAGTTGCTCGGTCAAGTTTTATACATAATTTTTAAAACGAATGCTGTATAAAAGTTGTGTGAACAATGAAACTAACCTTGTATAGCTCTTCAGTTTGAAGCAGCCCATTATGCGTCATTGTTGTTGCTGTTTTCTCAAAGTAAAACTCAAGACGCAGAAATGGTGTGTTGATTTGTGAAGTGTTAGAGACGTATAAATAGGATGTTTAAAAAGTTCTTTTGTGGACTTCAATAGAAATTCTCATTAAAAAACACAGTTGGTGTTTACTAAACTACTGTGAATTATTGTTAATCATGTGGGTCATGATGAGAAAAAAGATATGATTAACATATAGAATCGCAGCCTTATAATATTCCGAGTGTGTTTCATGATGATATATAATATGATATAACATTATACATAATCCACATCAACATCAACATGCAGGATCTTTGACTGACTACGTATAATTTTGTAAAGTATGCGACACGTGATATTATTGAATTGTCAAGCATGTGATTCTTGACTAATTGCACAAGATTACTGTAATAACTTGCTCATGCAGTTCTTTGGATGCCACAAATTAATAGAGTTCAGACTTCAGAGTTTCAAGATGAAGGCTATGTTTGATAAACTAACAGTACCAAGAACATTCAGCATTAGCAGCAAGCGGTAACAGTAGTATATACGACACACATATAAATATGGGCTAAAGTGTGAGACACTGCGCAGATACTTTATTGTTGAAACCCGTCACATAAACGGTGTATGAAAATTAATGTTCGTATAAGATGTGCATACATGTCACTATTATAGACGTTATTTGACATTATTATAAGAGTATTGATTGTTAAATAGAGAGATTAAGACATGTGAGTATGTGACAAGATCAAAGAAATTGCATAATCAACTTAACTTGTCAAACATGCATACTGTTATCTTTGAATATCTGATAAATAATTGTCTTTTTCTTTTCTTGTTTTCCACTCATCACCTACTCTCATCCACCAACCCATAACCTGCTACCATCATCTTTGAACATGTAATAACTAATAAATAACTCTTCTAAAATCTTTATATAGCTAACATGTATTTGTCCTTATAGAGTTATAAAATATATGAAGTTGGCAGATGTACTAATTAATTAAAGTTATTTTCTCAGTTTGTTAGTGTGATGCATTATATATTTATATTGCAGAAAAGTGTTGAAATGTACATAGTATCTAAATTATACTATTGTTTACTTTTTGTCTGGATGATTTGATCATGGTATGCGTGCGCACCACCATTGTAGATGTAGCCTTCGCTAACATGTTTTATGATTACAGTATTTCGAGAAAATAAATTTGCTTCTAGTGTATAGTCTAGTTGGTTTTCCGAAGATGGTGGTATTTAATACTATTCCTGAATGTGTGCCTAGTAATTTATGTTAAGTAAAAATAACGTGCCTTGAACAACAAAGAATCTGTAACTTAACAAAGGGTGTGTAATTTACTTTAAAGAAACGCCATGATCCATCACCTATTTTGCCACCTCTACTTAAATAGCTGAATGCAATGCTCGAAAAGTTAAATATGATAAGACATATATATACATAACTTTATCATTTACATTGATTTAAACTGATATTAACAACGCATTACATATTTACATTATATATACAACCCCATTAATTTACACACTACACCATAACAAGCAGGAGCCGCCTCATATGATGCAAAAACAATGAAATCTATGAGAACATAAGCTTATTTAAAACTTACTTAAATGAAGAGGACCCAGGTTCCTGTAGGACCCAGCAGTTAACGTCATCATCCATCGCTTCAAGCTTTTTGATCAACTATGGCGTTTAATCAGATATAACATCCATTATCCAAGAATCCTCTTTTCCTTCTTTCCACATGCCCCATCTCCACTTCACTTTTGGCCAACGAGCCATACACTTAGAGATGAAGCTTTTCGATACATTAGCAACAACGTCATGATAGATGAGCAATGAGACGTTTGACAAGCCAACGCATTGGTCCAACACACAGGCTACAGATGAAAAAGTCAACGAGGGGTCAACTAGCAACAAATACACATTGAATGTTTTCAATCCTTTCCTTCCAGTTGTCATCTCCCAGCCTTCTGGATCCGAACAAGATTCTAACTCCGACCAAGCACTCGAATTGATACATAAAGTACTCACATTCGGGAAAACAGTAAAAACCTTTTCCAGGGTAAATTGTGAACTTTTGAAAGCTCCTTTTGCCCAATTTCTAGAATCCAATGTTAAATTATCTACGGTGTCTGTAATCGGGAATTTTAAAAGTAAGGATCCTATGAATAAAGATTCAAGCCAAAGTGTTTTCAAATTCTGAAACTTTTTAACGGCGAATGCCTCTGGTTGATCAAGGGAAAGACGGAAGTTAGACAGCATAGGAGCTTCAACATAAAGTGAAGTGGGTCTAATACATTCGAGTCGGAGTGTGATGAGATTGGGTGTGATTAGAGCTAAAGATGAAGGTACATTAGATACAGTCCAGTGACAGGTTTTCAGGTTTAAAAGGTGAATCTTAGGTAGTTTAAATCCTCCGACACCTATCAAGTTAAGAACTTCAAGATTAGGGAAGCACCTGTTCAGCTCGTTCAGGTCCTCGTCATCTAATCTTATAAATTCAAGTGTCAAACTTGTAAGCATTGGCATTGGATTCAAATTTTCCACCGATAACCATGCATTCTTCACCTCTAATTCAACAAGATTATGACCTGCATTAACAAAAACAGAATGCCATAAGCCCGAATAGAACAACTAAGTTTAAGCAAAATTCAGGTATAGTTTTGCCTAAGCTTCTCAGCAACTTTGTATAGTGATCCCTACAGGATTCTCTACGCCAAGACATATGAGCATGAATACTCATCAAGAAATATGGTAATTGACACAGAATAATTGGAATTTCAAACTGTTGAAGATCTAGTGATATCTACCGGATTCTATACTTATGTAGTAAGCTGTTCCAAAATCTGATATCAAAATGCAATAAGCACATAAATAAGCCGTCTTAAGGGGTGTTAGGCTTATGATAAAACCTCACAGATTTAGCAAAAAGCCAATATGCCCTTGCTTAGAGGTGTTTGGCTAAGCTACTGTATTAATACAACAATAAGCTACTAAGTGGGTGTTAGGGATTGCTCCGCTTATAAGAACAAGCACATAAGCAGCTTAAAAACCAAGAACAATAGTGTTTAGATTTGCTTGTTAGTGAAAAAAAATGCGATACTACCCAAAAATATATATCTTTTGAAAATTTCAGTTTATTTAACTATAACGGGTTTTAGGTCGGATAAGCCATTTGATAGGAAGGATAACCATTGGGGTTATCCTTGCTGGCACCAAAACACCGAAAGAAGTGATGTGGCTGAAAGATCGGGAAGTAGTAGCCTTGCTCTTTTAATGAAGGGTTTATTTTGCCCAAAAAAACCCACAAAAGCAGAGTATGGATTAACCAAACACTCCAAAGTGCTTAAAAATAAGCAATCCCAATCACCCTATTAAGCTAAGCCAAAGAGATAATTTCACAATACAGGATAGCTAGAGAACGCAAATAATCAAACAACACAAGTTAACAAGCAACATTCTTATGCTTAACAAGTAACACCATTTTACATTATAATTCACATATATCCTATCATTTCGCACCAATTTTGGGATTGCTTATCTAAACTGCTAATCTGCTTATTACAAACAGAGAAGGATCCCTATTCAAGTTACCCATGGAATTCAATCCTTTTATTTTATTTTATTTTGCTCTGATGATGTACACGTGTCTAACCAGTATTCCCGTAGCCAATTGGTCTCTTCTAAAACTTTAAGAACACCATAAAACTAGGCAACCTTGGAGATTGTTCGCTAATCTGATTATTATAAACAGACAAGGATCTCAAGTCAGGTTACCCATGTAACTCAAACATTCTTTGGTTCTGATGATATACGGGGCCTAACCAGTATTCCTGTGGTTGTTTGGTCTCTCTGAGACTTTGAGAACACCTTAGAACTAAGAAACCTTGGAAACTGTTTGCTTATTATAAACAAAGAAGGATCCCTATTCAGGTTACCCACGGAATTCAGCCCCCTTTTATTTATTTATTTTGTTCTAAGTCATGTGCGCAGTCTAACTGGTATTCCGGTATTCCTGTGGCCAATTGGTCTGTTCTAACGTCTCTTTTAAGACTTCAGGAAACCTTACAACTAGGCAACCTTGGGAATTGTTTGCTAATATGCATATCAATATTCCATTGGGGCATTGCCCGAGTGGTATCACTCCCCTAGTTGACCGGTCAAAGAAGGCTTTGGAGAAATAGGTCATTGGTACAATCTTAACTCTTCGCTAAAGGTGATCGGCTAAAGGTGCTCATTGCTTGGGGCTTGTCCTTTGGTAAGGGATAGTCGGCACCCAAAAGGGGTGCACGGGGTCAGGTTTTCCGCCGATTTAAACCTTTGGGATAATATGCTTATCAATATGTCTACAAATTATAACAAAGTAACAAATTTTGCATAAACAACAACAAAACTTTGATGTTACAATAATCAAGAACGTAGAAAGGTATGCTGACTATCCATTAACAAGCATTAGACAATTGACAGGACCTTCATATTTCGCATCAATTTTGGGATTACTTATTAATAATTGGGTTTATTGTCCGAAAATGTATCTTACTTGCCAGTTTTTTGAGTTGTATGTACCATCGTTATGATCAGACTATTTAATAACTAACTTTTTGAATTTCAATTATTCTGTTAGTTAATAGTCTGATCGCTATGATGGTACACACTACTCAAAAAACTGACAAGTAAGATACATTTTCATACAATTAGCCCTTATGGTATGTTTGGCAGCAAGCATTACAACAACAACAAAAGACAATCCCGCCGGGGCAGGGTAAAGGGGGGTATGGCAGCGAGCGTTAAGGAGCGTTTTGAAGCAACTAGCGTTTAGCATTTTGTACATAATGCTTGTTTGGCAACAAAGCAACTAGCATTCCTAATTTTTCTAAACGCTCCAAATCAAAATGCTACTTACAGGGGCATTTACTAGCAACTAGCGTCTACACTTAATACTACAACTACTAGCAAATCAAAATGCTACTTGAAGGAGCCAAAAAATTTTGCTCGAGGGGGCACACTTTGATAAATTTTAGAAACTAAAGTACAAATTGGTTCTTGGGGGGGGGCAAATTACAAAAAAGCAAAATATTTTAGAAAATTTACACTACAATTTTTTTCACTAGGGGGGCACGTTCCCCTCGTGCCCCCTCCTGTCTCCGCCCATGGCTACTACTTGTCGCTACTGCTAACCGCTAACTGCTATTGCTATTGTCGCCAAACATAACCTTAATAATTCTACAAAACATTAAACATTAAACATTAAACATCAAACAACTAATGCACTACAAATTGGTATTTACGGGGGCAAATTATAAAAAAAGCAAAATATTTTAGAAAATATACACTACAATTTTTTCGCTAGGGGGGCACGTGCCCCTTTGGCTACTACTGCTAACTGCTATTGCTATTTTCGCCAAACATAACCTTAACAATTCTACAAAACATCAAACAACTAATGCACAAACAAACAAACTCACAAGAACCCGAAAGCAACGACAACAAACACGACCTCCTCCAACAAGACTGCACCCAAAAATCCGATATCGAAACCCGTCTCAACCCCCCACAAACCCTCCCCAACCACTCCCCAACCCACCCACCATCACTCAACCACAAATCATCCCCATCACCCTCCCCCTCCACATCATCATCAAAACTCACATCCCTCATCCTCTTATCAACCCCAATACACACTGACTCAACTCTCAACAAATTTTCCACCATTTTTGAAAAAATTTCTTTGAAGGGTGTGATTGGCTGTGGGTTGATGGAGCGTGATTTGAGGTATTGGGTTAATGGGTATTGGAGATTGATGGATTTGAGATGTGGGTATGCTGAGTTGAAGGTTTTTGAAGTGAGTCGGGTCCGAGTTGACTCGGTTGAGTCGTTGAGTCGAGTTAGGATTTCCAGGATTAAGGGTTCGGGTAAATTTTCCATTTTTTTTTTTGTTCTGGGGAAGAAGAAATGGAATGATTGGTTTTTTGCAGTTTTATTGAGTTGTTTTACCCATGTTTTGGTTTCCTTTTTAAGCAAGGCTATCATTACAATTCACACGCAATCACTGAACCCGGGTCGACCCTGCGTGGTTAACCAGTTCGAACGGTTCCAGCCAATAAAACGGGTAAAAAAACCCGGGTTTTGAGTGACCCGGGTTATCCCGGTTCTCGAAACCTAGCCGGTTTCGTTTTTTCAAATTTTTTAATAAAAACCTGGGTTGAACAAGCGGTCGAACCGGTTGACTCGGTCGGAAAAATTAAAAAAAAATAATAAATTGAAAACCGGGTTGACCCAGTGCCCGGTGACTCAACCGGGTCGATTTCGAACCCGGTTTTCAAAACAGTGCACGCAATTTTTTTTTTTTTTTTTACACCAGGTTTTTAACTTGATATTGCGCGCCAACTAATCTTAAGGCGACTACCTTTCTGAATAGGCCGGAGTCAGCGCAGATGAACCTCTATGGCCACAAGGGGATTAATTTTCTCTCAGTTTGATTCGAACCCTTGACATGATATTCTTACCGCTGGGTCACCTCTTGTGGTTATTCACACAAAATGTTTTTATTGTGGCCGTCTGGCATCGGGCCAAAACCGAACCGAACTGACAAGAACCGACTAAAATTGAATCGAACCGAAAACCGATTTCGTGAAAGACATGAACCGAGAATCAAATTGAAGTGATTCGGTTCGGTTCGATTTTGTGTTGGTCTATTCGACTCGGTTTATATGATTTAGATGTGTGTTTTAGGTTTTGGCTCGAACCGAACCGAAATAGAAAATCATAAATGAGTAAATCCGAAAACCGAACAAATATGGTCGATTTAGTTTTGGTTTGACAAACATGTGTACTCTAGTTATAAAATGTGGGAGGAATAAAGAGAAAACTTAACACAAGATTATTGGCACAACTCTCTTAACATATACGTGGGTGAATTTTATTTTGAACTTCCTCTCATCCTATATACTAATTTATTTGTCGTTTTAACTTTTTAAAGTTTTTTTTTTTTTTTTTTTTTTTTTTTTTTTTTTTTTATTTTTTTTTTTAATTTTTTTTTTTTTTTTTTTATAATTGTTTATGAAATTATACCTATAAAAAGACATTAAAAACTCATCCATTCATATATTTCATATCAATTCATTCTTATATTTGACATTATTATATAACACTATAGAAATAGTTATATTCAAAATTGAAAAAGAAAACTTATTGGTATTAAGTATTTTTATTTGTATTATATAATACTTGATGAAATTATACCAATAAAAAGACATTAAAAACTCAATTCATTCATATATTTCACATCAATCCATTCATATATTTGACATTATTATATAACATAATAGAAAATAGTTNTTATTATATAACACAATAGAAATAGTTATAGTCAAAATTGAAAAAGAAAACTTATTGGTATTAAGTATTTTTATTTGTATTATATAATACTTGATGAAATTATACCAATAAAAAGACATTAAAAACTCAATTCATTCATATATTTCACATCAATCCATTCATATATTTGACATTATTATATAACACAATAGAAAATAGTTATAGTCAAATTTGAAAAAGAAAACTTCAAAAAGTCAAAACTACACAAATGATGATGTATGCCCAAAAAAAAATTATGGATATCACTTCCTTTTCTTTTAGTGGTAGGTTATTGATATTCTTAAAATGATTGTAATACCTTTTAATTTTTTTTATCATTTTTTTTATTTTTATAATTTTGTTTTTATTAAAATCTGCAAAACAAAAAGTACGTAATAAAAAATATAAAGTTTAACAAGTTAAAAGTAGTAAAATACAGCACAAAAACATTAAAAAAATGTTTTGTCCTGTTAATAAAGTGGATAACATTGCCGAAAAAGTATGAAATATAATGTGTAAAAAATGAGTAGGTAGGATATAGGGGTACCACTAACAATACCTTTTATTGTGGTTTTATATTGGGGTAGTTACTAAAAAAATTTAGTAAAAATGGATGCTAGCTATAAATTATGAGAGATTATTTGCACACATGAGGCTTTGATTTGCACATTATAACGTACAATCAGCTAAGCATATTACAATTATTTAATGCATAGTTTGGAGTCTCACAATCAAAAAATTAAGTGTGCAAATCATTTTCTATAAATTATCTTTTATTATTTTCATGTTTGACACCAAAAAATATAAATTGTAGCTTTTAAAAATAAGCTATAATTTTTAACTTCACTTTTGGCCTATCTAGATGTTCATTATCAATCTTACTTTGGTTTTTTGAGTCCTAAACGAAAACTGAAAATGGGACTTTAAAATAAAGGCTGAATGAAAATTGTATTTCTATTTAAAACATAATGTTTGAACAATTTACATAAAATGTCATTTGTTAAACTATTTTATCCATATTCCATAGTATTTATAACATCTTTATAGTTTTAGATATAAGACAAACAATTTTGAGGTCCTAAAAAATGTGGGCTTGGGCAGTCATCCACTTTTTCTATCCTCAAAGACAGTGTTGTTAACTTACCCTAGGTGAATAAACTAATTACCCTAGGTGAATTAGTATTTCACTATTTCTAGAAGTGGTTCGCGGTAGTTGGTTTGGTTTGGTTTGTTAATTATGTGTTTATTATAACTTGCTTTCTTGTTTTTTTATCTTGCCTTAATAAGTTTCATAGAAATTTAATGATGATTAGATTTGCTAATAAAAGGTGGCCTACCTACTCCTAGTAGTTAGATACTGAAAAATGTTCAAAAGTAATTATCTTGGTTGAGTTTAATTACCTTGGTTGAGTTGTATACATCTAACCGAAAGACTCGTCTTTTTCGAGCCATCTGAACATGGAGATGTCACTTTGATTACACGTTTTAATCAAAGAAACCAACACAAAGACTTCATTTTTGTAGAAGGTGAGAGTGACTTTTGGACCACTTAATTGTTTTTAATGTTTCTAACAAAACAATAGATGAGCTATAGTCAAAACTTAATTACCTAAACATCACATACTCACTCCTTTATATTAATAATCAAAAATTTGTTACACTAGGATACAACTAATAAGTCTAATCTTCTATATTGGCCCAAAGTAAATGTGTTATTGATTGAGATCCTTTAAAATTCAATACGAACATGATAGATTATGTTGATGTTGTTATGAAAAGAGAAAATATGTGGACCCTTTAATATGTCACTTTTATTTTACTTAGATTCAAAACTTCACTCAGGCTAAAGACCAAGGTGACATAGTTTTTTCCCATTCTCACCTTACACATCAGTTTTCTCTCTCCTCTCACTTTCCTTCACTCTCACTCATTTTCTCTCACTCATTTTTTTTTGGACATGGTCACCTTACATTCACTTTTTATTAAAATACACACTTTATACAAATATACCTCACTAAATACCCACACACACTCAAAAAAAAAAGAAAAAAATAATAAAAAGAATTAGGGCCCTGCATCACTTCATTTGTAAACTAGGTGACCAAGTCATCGATTTGTGTGTCTTGAAAACCGAAAGTCATTAAGTGAATTTGTGAGGCGGCATAGGTAACTAGGTGACTTTGGTCGTCACCGATTCTATTTTCACCCCTTGCCTATCAGTCTCAAAATAACATTAACATAACCTATCATATTGAAATTAACTTAGAGAATCTCAATCCATGTATTATACGATCACACATGTATAAAAACTAAGTAGTTGTGCTTTTATTCGTACATTCTCAATTTTTCATTCAAAGTTATTTAAAATAGTTATAAACTTTGTGACTTGATATCTACGGAGTAGCATTTTTCTAAACTTATTTTGTCCGCATTAACAAAAGCAAAGTCAAAGATTGCTTTGTTATCAGGCTAAAAAGATGTTATAAAAATAAAAAAATAAAATAAAATAATAATTAGGTTATGTGGTCCAAGTAATCAAATATAATATAATCTCTAGACAACATTAGGTCTAGGAGTGTCATTCGGGCTGACCCGACTCGAACCCAACCCGACCCGAGTTAATTCGGGTCAAAAATTATATTTGGGTTAATCGGGTCAACCCGAATTGACCCGAGTTTTAAACAAGGTCAGGTTCAGGTATGTTCTTTTAGCCTCAACCCGACCCGAACTCTACTAACCCGGCTAAACTAACACTTTACAAAGTAAAAATACTCGAGTTGACCCTGAACCCGAATTGACCGGACCCGATTGACCTGACCCGAGTTGACCAGAACCCGGCCAGGTCAACCCGAATGACAACCCTAATTAGGTCAGTAGTTTTACGGATATTTTGGCATCCATTTTGAGCAAGGCTATCATGTTTTATAAAATACAAATTCACACACGTATAATTACAAAAAGTGGGACGCCCCAAAGCGGAATTGACCGGTGGTGATTGGTCGAAGCTCCAATTGGTAGCCACTCCCTTCTCAGGGAACTGTATGTGAGACTTCCGCATCATACGGCTCCGTCCCGAGCTTCCGTCGTCGGCCTTGTCATTAGACCACTATCTGAAAGAGCAAACCTATATTATTCGTACCACTCAATTATTAACACATGTGTGTGTGAATTTTACTTTGTATAAATTATGTGATAGTAGCATTTCTTTTTCATTTTACACCTTTTTTTCTACTACAGTTTTATGTTGAGATAGTTATTAAAAAATGGATATAAACTATAATTTATTTTATTATAGTATGTTTGACACACAAAAATATAAACAAATTGTAGCTTTTAAAAATAAGCTACAATTTTTAACTCCCTTATTTATTTATTTATTTATTTATTTATTTTTTATATATCTACATATTCATTATCAATTCCATCACAGTTGTTTTTGTCTTTGCAATCAGTAAAAGAAATTTGAAAATGAGACCCTGATATAAAAGCTAAATAAAAATTGTATTTCTATTTAAAACATACAACGCGAACTATTTACGTAAAATGTCATTTTTAAGCATTATTATACAAAGTTGTTAGCTCATTTATCTATTTATTATGTGCACTCATAATTAACATCTTTATAATTTTATACATTCGACGCAAAATTTTAGGGTTTTAAAAGAATAGGTGCATGGGCAATTGTCCACTTTTTCCGCCCTCAACAACAACATTGTTAAACTTACCCTATGTGAATTAGTATTTCAAGAAGTGGTTCGGGTTAGTTGGTTTGGTTTGTTTATTTAGGTTCCATATGTGTTTATCTTAACTTACTTCTTTTTTCTTTTATTGCGGTCCATGAAAAGTTAATGATTATTCGATTCCCTAATAAAAGGTGGCCTACCTAGTAGTTACGTTTTTGGGGTGGCCACTGGAAGATGTTCGAAGATTGTTATCTCGGTTGGGTCGTATACATCTAACTGAAAGACTCGTCTTTTCTGAGCGATCTGAACACGGAGACCTGACTTTGATTACACTTTTAATCAAAAAAACCAAAACAAAGACTTAAGTTTGGTAGTAGGTGAGAGTGACTTTTGGGACCAGTTGCATGTTTTTAATGTTTCTAACAAACCAATAGATGTTTGCTCAAAAAAAAAAAACAAACCAATAGATGGGTTATAGTCAAAACTTAATTACCTAAACAGCCCATACTCACTCCCTTATTATAATAATCAAAAATTAGTTATATTACGAATTTACGATACAACTAATAAGCCTCGTTTTCTATATTGGGCCAAGGTAAATGTGTTATACGATCACATGCATGAAAACATACTCCGTCCGTCTCATACGTCTCATAATAAATAGTATTTACTTTTAACCAACCGGCTTAGCTCAGTTGGTCACCTGAGCTCCTTCTGGTGCTTGGGGAAGGTTTTACCCAGGGTTCAAGTCTCGCAAGAGACAAAAAATCCAGGTTTTCTCCTAGTGCGAAGCCGTGAGTTCTAGGGGTTTCCCTTCGCGGGTCTCTCCTAGTAGTTCGGGTCCCGGAGCCTGCCCGTTTGGATGGTTTAACTCGGAGGTCGGATTTCAAGTGTGGTGCCGTTCTAAAAAGAAATAAATAAATAAATATTTACTTTTAGGGTTTTTCTAACAACAACTCAATGGGTGTTGTTTAAGCTTACCATAATTAATAATGTTTCTAAATATGAATTCACTTGGTATTAATACATACCTTATTAAAACTCACTTAACTTAATTATATGTGTTAAAATCATGTATTTATAGAAATTATGAGTTCATATTTGGAAACGTTGTTATTTATGGTAGGGTTTTGCTAACCTCTGCCCACTGGGCAAAGATTAATCTATTTATAATAGGAATGTTTTAATTCATTTAAGTGAAAACCATGTACAAATATAGTAATTTACAAGTTCATTTAATGTGTATTTAATGCATTTTTTTGTTTATTAAGAAAGTTTGTGTTCATTAATTACACCTTAATCTTTACCCAGTGGGCATTGGTTAGCAAAGTCCTTTATGGTAAGCTTAAACAAAACCCATTGGATTGTTGTTAGCAAAACCCTTACTTTTATTATGAACAAAGTTTTAAAGAATCTCATTAGCTAAACTTTCCACAAATAAAATATCATATTCTACCCACTAAAGTATAATTTCAATTGTTAAATCTAAAGTGAACGCTTATTATGAGATGGTGGGATCGGAGTAGTAGTTGTGCTTTTACTGATTGGATGACATCATAAAATAGAATGAATGGGTTTTACATGGCATGTTATTATGTGAGTAGAAAGATTAGTAGTAACAAGTTGTAGGATAATGTAGCAATGCTTTTGCGTTACATGCAACATTCTTTCTCTAAACTTATTTTGTCCTCATTAACAAAAGCAAAGTCAAAGATTGGTTTCAGGGACGGAGCCAGGAATTAGGAATAAAGGGGGCCAAAATTTTTTTCTCAAACTAACAAAGTAATTTAACTAAAGGTTAGGGGGTCATTTGCCTATAGTTGCGTCATAGACTTAAATTTTATAAGGTAAATAGCAAAGCGATTGGGCGTGTTGGAGGGGGCCGAGCACCCCCTGGCTCCCCCACTGTCTCCGTCTCTGATTGGTTTGTTACTAAAAAGAAAAAGATCAATAATTAGGTAGTGTAACTCCAAGTAACCAAATGTTATACTAGTAATCTTCTAGACAACATTAGGAATTTAGGATTAGGTCAGTGGTTAACAACTTTGTTTCAAAAGTCGTCATATGTACTTTAAATCATGACTCAGTCAATTACCATCCAAATTTGACAATATTACGTGATAATAATATTATACGCATGGAATAAGTTATAATAACTTAAAAGCTTGTCGTCTAGCTTGTATACATGCAAATGGAACATGCTCTTTGTTGACGTATATGCCGGAGGGAATCATACCGGACGTAATGATGATGTGCCGGAGGACAGGACAAGCCGGAGGGCATACTGTTGACTGAAAGTCCCGAGTGATTTGACAGGCGCACGTGCACCGCCGCCACCGAGATTTCAGGGATTTTGTCTAGACAAGTGGGCTGACACCTACGCTACAAGGTAGGCTTACCTCAGCACCTATTGGACAAGTGGGCTGACACCCTACCCCACACAGGTACCAAGGTTGGGTAGTATAAATACCCCAACCATATTTATTGCTCACACCTAACACACACTCACGCATACCTACTCTCATTTAATTCACATACCTTTCGGCCTTACACACATACTTACTCTCACGCCGGAGCTTGGTCCTGGGATAACACCCGGGGCGAGCTAACGTGCGCGTTCCCTTGTGCAGATAGCTAGGGATCTCGCTAGAAGGAAGAGGAACGGATCTTTGCTTCAACAAATTGGCGCCATCCGTGGGACCCGTCGCTCAGTCTACCTCAGGCTAAACAATGACCGGTCCTCCTTTCCGAACTCCCCTTAATCAAGAGGGGGGAGAGGGATCGAACAACAACGAAACAGACCTTAACACCAACAATGAACCGCCTAGCCTGGAGGACACAATCCTCCAGCAGGTAACAACCCTCAAGGAAATGATCAGTAAGCACAACGCCCTGGGAGGTAGCCTCCTAAAGCCGATACGACTCGACTTTGGAGATGAAGATGACGGAGCGAAAAAAGGCAAGGCCAAAGAAGCGGAGATAGTAGATAACGAGTTAGATAAACCCTATAAAGAAGCCGCTCGATCGCCATTCACCCGCCGAATAGTACAATACACTGGAAAGAAATACACCATGCCTGGGCATTTAAAATTGTATGACGGGGCATCTGATCCGGATGGGCACCTCACCCGATTTTCAGGAGCAGGGCAGCAAGGGGAATGGCCGATGCCCGTGTGGTGTCGAATGTTTCAGCAGACGCTCGACGGCGCCGCACAAAGTTGGTTCAGCCGTTTGGACCCTGGCAGCATAGACAGTTGGGAAGAACTAAGGGAGCAATTCTTGACCCGTTTTTCCCTCAGACAAAAAGGGATAAAGGACCCAACGGAGATTACAAAGATAACCCGAAGGGCCAATGAGACGCTTCCGGATTTCAAAGAAAGATGGACGGATGAAGCTAGTTATATTCAGGGAGTACCGGAGGTCATGCGCATCTCTTCTTTCATGAATGCGCACAAATGTCCAGACCTCGCGGAGCGCTTTTCTGAGCAGGTACCCCGCACTGTCAAGGAGATGTTCACCAGGGTAGATGATTTTGTGAGGTCAAAAGCAGCATTCCGAAGCACGGAACTACCGAGAGGGGAGATGCAAGAATACGGAAGGAAAAATACTTTCCCTCCAAGAGTTGATCGGGCCAGAGGATCTTATGCCGAAAGAAGAAGGAGTGACCGCAAAGGGGACCACCGGTTTAAAGAACCATACTCCCCGTACGTGCCTCCAAGGAAGGACCCCCCTTACAGAGATGATACCCGGAATAGGGAGGCCTGGAGGCATGACAACCGTAAGCCGAGCTTAATGGCATTAATGAAGCAGCCAAAAGAAATCTTGGCCACGGAACACCACCTCCGCCTCCCTCATCCGCCGCCATTGGTCGGCAGGCCCAGCAAGGAAAATGCCGACAGGTACTGTGATTACCATGGAGAGAAGGGGCATTTCACTAATGATTGTCACCAGCTCAAAAAACAATTGGAAGTAGCACTGGAGTCCGGGAAGCTCGACCACCTAATACGGAATGTTAGGCAGCAGGGGAGGGATCCGCCGAAGGAGAATAGGGGAAAAGGGAAAGTAATCAATTTCATCGGCAGTGTGGGCTCGGTGAAAAGAAAACAGAGGGAACAGGAGGAACCGTGGATGCAGGTCCCGATCACCTTCCCACCGGTGTTACCGGGTGATTTGGCTGAAGAACCCCTCATAGTTGAAGCAGAAGTGGAAGGATACCTGGTCCGTAGGATATTTGTGGATGGGGGTGCGTCAGTAGAGGTTATGTACGAGCACTGTTTCAATAATCTAAGTCCAGCGATACGGGCAAAGCTGAAGAAGACACAGACACCATTGGTAGGATTCTCAGGAGAAGTCATTAAACCGCTAGGGAAAATAGAGCTGGAAGTATGCTTCGGTGACCATGGCTTATACCGGAGGGCAAGAATGAAATTCTCGGTCATACGATCGGCGTCTCCTTATAACATTATCTTAGGAAGGAGCGGGTTGCGAGAGCTGAGGGCTGTCCCTTCTACCCTTCATGCTATGATGAAATTCCCCACACCGAGAGGAGTCGCAACGCTGGTAACAAGGGCAGCAACTATACTGGAATGCCGCAAGAGGGAGGAAGAACAGTTGCTGACCGTAGACAACGATGAATTAACCAGCGAGACAACTCTTGATGAAGGAAAAATGGCCCTACCCACGGAGGAAGTATGGATACACCCGGCCTACAGAGATCAGCCAGTTACCATCGGAACAGGATTCTCTAAAGAATGCCGGAAGGAGCTGATAGATATACTGAGGAGAAACAAGGATGTGTTCGCTTGGCAGCCGTTAGACATGACCGGAGTACCCAGGTACTTAGCACAACATAACCTCAATGTAAAAATAGGTGACACACCGGTGGCACAGAAAAGACGAACATTTTCTCAGGAGAAGAACCAGGTAATAGCCAAAGAAGTGCAAGAATGGGTGAAAGCCGGTATTGTCAGGCCGGTCCGGTATCCCACCTGGATATCAAATCCGGTCTTAGTCAAAAAATGTGACGGAAGCTGGAGGATGTGCATAGACTTTAAGAACTTAAACTCCTCATGCCCCAAGGACTATTACCCGTTGCCGGAGATTGACTGGAAGATCGAGTCCGTCATGGGTTTCAAGTATAAATGTTTCCTGGATGCATACAAAGGGTACCACCAGATACAGATGGCACCAGAGGATGAAGAAAAGACCGCGTTTTACACAGAACAGGGAACCTTTTGCTACACTAAAATGCCTTTCGGATTGAAAAATGCCGGAGCAACTTACCAGCGGTTGATAGATTCAGCTTTCGGAACGCAGATAGGAAGGAACTTGGAAGCGTACGTAGATGACATGGTCATCAAGAGCAAATCTGAAAAGGCCATGTTGGCAGACATAGAGGAAACTTTTGACAATCTACGGCGTATCAAAATGAAGCTGAACCCCAAAAAATGCTCTTTTGGGGTAGAAGAGGGCCAGTTCTTGGGATACATGGTTACATCCGAGGGGATAAGAGCCAACCCGAAGAAAACTAAAGCTATTGCCGAAATGAAATCTCCCGAGACGCTGAAAGAAATGCAAAGCCTCAGTGGAAAGCTCGCAGCGTTAAACCGTTTCTTGTCCCGCTCGGCAGAAAGGTCACTCCCCTTCTTTGAAACGCTCAAGAACATCACGAAAGAAAACAAAGAAGAATACCGATGGACAGAAAGGGCTGAGGAAGCATTCCAGGCTCTGAAAAAACTGATATTGGAACTCCCTTCGTTAACTACTCCCATACGCCAAGAAGTTCTGTACATATATCTCTCCGTTTCAGCCGGGGCTGTCAGTTCGGTACTGCTTGTTGAACGTTCCGGGAGGCAACTCCCGGTTCATTATGTAAGCCGGACCTTGAATGAGGCCGAAAGAAATTACTCTCCCATCGAAAAGCTGGCGGTGTGTCTGTTGCATACCTCCCGAAGATTACGAAGGTATTTTGAAGCACATCCCATAAAAGTCATCACAGATCAGCCAATCCGACAGATACTAAATAAACCCGAGGCATCTGGAAAACTCGCCAAGTACGCAGTGGAGCTGGGGGCGTATGACGTTGGGTACACACCCCGAAGCGCAATCAAAGGGCAAGTATTGGCAGATTTCCTCACAGAGACCCCGGTAGGAGAAGAGCTGACGTTACCGTCTAGAAAAAGTAAGGGTATTTGTGAGCTGTCGGAGGGTAATGAATGGGTTTTGTACACTGACGGAGCGTCAAGCAAAACCGGGGCTGGAGCGGGATTAGTTTTGATCAGTCCTACCAAGGAAGAATTCACATACGCGCTGCGGTTAAACTTCACCAGCACAAACAATGCATCCGAATACGAGGCTCTATTAGCTGGCCTCCGAATTGCCCGAAAAATGAAAGTGGAGGCGATAGATGTAAGGGTAGACTCGAAGCTAGTGGCTAGTCAAATAAATGGAGACTTTGTGGCAACAACGGATAGCATGATCCGCTATCTGGCGAAGGCAAGGCAGTACATTGCTATGTTTAAAAGGTTCAAAATAAAAAACATTCCTCGAGCACAAAATCAAAAGGCCGATGTGCTGAGTAAACTAGCCTCCGTAGCTTTCAACCATCTCACAAAGGAAATCTTAGTGGAGGTCTTAACAAAGCCTTCTACGGAAGAAGACGAAGTAAACGCCATAGTAGAAGAAGATGGGCCGAATTGGATGACCCCCTTCGTCAGATGTTTGGAAGAGGGGGTCTGGCCGGAGAACGACAATGAAGCAAGAAGTCTACGAATGAAGATTCCTCATTACATGGTGGAGGACGGAATTCTTTTCAAAAAGTCATACTTAAGTCCCATGCTACGTTGTGTGGGACCGGTGCAAGCGAATTATCTTATCCGAGAGGTGCACGAAGGAATCTGCGGAATGCATTCCGGACCAAGGTCAGTGGTGGCTAAGTTAATGCGGCAGGGATATTATTGGCCAACCATGCACCAGGACGCCAGAGAAGAAATACGGAGATGTGACGCGTGCCAGATACACGCTCCGGTTCCAAAGCTCCCTAAAACATTCCTCACCTCCATCATGTCCCCATGGCCTTTTTACCAGTGGGGAATGGATGTATTGGGTCCTTTGCCAGATGCTCCTGGCAAAGTCAAGTTTGTGATAGTGGCCATTGATTATTTCACCAAATGGATTGAAGCAAAACCACTGGCCAAAACAACCGGGAAAGATGTGAAAAAGTTCGTTTGGGAAAACATCATCTGTCGATACGGCTTACCGGGAGTTATAGTGACAGACAATGGAACAAACTTCGTGAAAGAACCATTCAAGGGATGGTGTGAAAAGCTACACATCAGACAAATGAACACCGCAGTAGCCCATCCACAAGCAAACGGACTAGTTGAACGGGCTAACCGAAGTTTAATGGAAGGGATAAAGACTAGGTTAGGAAGGGCAGGTGCTGGTTGGGTCGACGAATTACCTAACGTACTCTGGGCTCACCGAACATCCCTCAAAACAAGCAACGGAGAAACACCATTTAGCCTAACGTACGGCAGTGAAGCCGTCATCCCGGCTGAAATAGGTATGCCCACTCACCGGACAATGCTGTTTGATGAAAACCGGGACGAGGAGGATCAGATGTTGGTACTCAGTCGCAATGAAGAAGAACAACGTCTCAATCTGGACCTCCTGCAAGAGAAGAGAGAAACAGCGGCTATTCGAGAAGCTAAGTACAAATCCAAAGTGGAGCAGTACTACAACCGAAGGGTACGCCCCGTCAACTTCAAAGTGGGAGATTTTGTTTACCGGAGAAACGAAGCCAGCCGGGTGGAAAATCAAGGCAAGCTAGGACCTAAGTGGGAAGGTCCATACCGAATCACGGAAGCATATGACAACGGCTCTTATAAGTTACAAAGTATGGATGACAGGGAAATTCCCAATGCTTGGCATGCCATAAACCTCAGAAACTGTTTCTTATAAAGTTGTTATTATTAGAATTCCGTTTTCTTGTAATATATTTCAGGTACTATTATTAATGAATGAAACTCCTCCCAAAGTTAAGGGAAGGGGAAATTTTCCGACAGATCAAGTGTAACAAAATTACCGATGGCTGGCCCCCATCGGTATATACGTGTTAAAAAAAAAAAAAAAGAAAGAACTTTCTCGAGCGATAATTTCGCTTCGGATGCTCGAGCGGTCATAACCGTTTCGGATGCCCAACATAATTTGGATGCCCGAGTGATAATTTCGCTTCGGATGCTCGAGCGGTCATAACCGTTTCGGATGCCCAACATAATTTGGATGCCCGAGTGATAATTTCGCTTCGGATGCTCGAGCGGTCATAACCGTTTCGGATGCCCAACATAATTTGGATGCCCGAGTGATAATTTCGCTTCGGATGCTCGAGCGGTCATAACCGTTTCGGATGCCCAACATAATTTGGATGCCCGAGTGATAATTTCGCTTCGGATGCTCGAGCGGTCATAACCGTTTCGGATGCCCAACATAATTTGGATGCCCGAGTGATAATTTCGCTTCGGATGCTCGAGCGGTCATAACCGTTTCGGATGCCCAACATAATTTGGATGCCCGAGTGATAATTTCGCTTCGGATGCTCGAGCGGTCATAACCGTTTCGGATGCCCTAAATAATTTGAAAGCCCGAGAGATAACTTTGTTTTGGATATTCGAATGTTCACGAATGTTTCGGAAATAACAAATCAATTTTTATATGCCCGAACGGTAGGGTCCATTCAGAAAATAGTTAACATATGAAAGATGTAATGAACATACATAAAAGTTAAGGAACAATCAAGACAAAAGGCGTGAAATTATCAAGACAATTAATTACAAACGTTGTTCCGGAGCGCGCAGCTCATTACACACATCATTCAAAATAGTTAAAGTAATTACAATCTAAGAGGCGTCCACATTCCTCTCGGCGGTATGACTGGGGGGAGCATCAGCAGCAGGACTGGGAGCACTCAAGAGGCCTACGGGTGTCGGAGAGTCGGGGAAGATGTTCATCAAGTCGCCCAACGGAAGCCGATGAGAGTCAGCAATCTTCTTGATGAAAGGAAACTCCAAAGTAAAAACCTTATTAAATTCGGCCTTCCAGACCGCTGGAGCTTCCCTATTAACCTTTCTTGACGAGCTGTAAATTCTCTCAGCCTCATCCGCTGTTCGACCCACCTTTACACCCTCCATCCAGCCAGCCGAGTATGCAAGGCTGAACGGTTTGGCCAGAGCCTGTTTGTACTCCCTACTGTCGGAGAGTCGTCGGAAGACCGTTGGAATAAGGGACTTGACCAAATTTTGGCGAACAATGTCCTCCTGAGCAATACGAGCAGTCAAGTCGGCCTTATCAACGGTAAGCTTGTTTACCTGATCTTGGGAGGCGGCCAATTGAGCCTCCAGCTGGTTGATCCGGTCAGCTTGCTCAGCGTTCTTCTCCAACCAAACCTCTCTCTCCCTGGTGAACCCTTGGCTGGTCTCGAACAACTCTTTCTCCCGTTCGGCCACAGCCTCGTACCTCCACTGTAAGCCATTGAAATCGGCTTCCAGCTTCCCGTAACGGTCCGCCTGAGCATCCCTCTCTTGCTCGGCCCTTTCCACCGCCCCAGCACAACCCTCATGCAACGAGCTTAATTCCCGGTAATCTGCATTAAGGTGGCGAAACCTCCGGAGGATTTCAGCTTGGGTTACGGTACTTAACCCGAGGTACTCATACCCTTGGCGGGCAAGCTCGATGTTATCCAGCCCATCAAGGGCAGCCTGCTCCGCGGGGGTAGGAAGGTGAACCAGCAACTCTCGGCAGGCACGGTATGAGTTTAACCGCACATCATTCCTTAAGGACCACTCCGGAACGAAGCGGTCCGCCTGCTGTACGGACTGATCTGTAAAACACAAAAAAGTAAACTATAAGTAACAACAATAAAGTAAGACCCTCGGGACACAACAAACGTATGTCACGCACCAGCATCCGAGAGGACGTTGATAACGGGCCTCTTGGAGGGACCGGAGCGTTGGACCGAATGACCTGTCATGAAAGAAAATTTGTCCACATCAAGAACACGAGAGGGGAAAACAAAAAACAAAAATAATAACAAATAAAGAATTTTTTACGAGAAAATCAAACAGAGCGGAAGATAAGAGGCTTACCATCAGAAGCAGCGGGGTGTGAATCCCTTGGAGCTTCTTCATTCGCAGGACGGATCTGAGGGGAGACCGAACGCTCATGGCGACTCCCTCCTGCCTCCCTCGGCTCAATCAAACCACCCCCATCTCCAGCCGCATTCTCCCCAGCATCATGCCCCGCGGCATTTTCCCCATCATTCCCTTCTTGGTTTTCTTGGACCCCTCCGTCCTCGTTCAAGAAAAGGTCGATGTCATCTAGATCAACATTGGCCGCTGCAGAAGGATGGGCCTCGTTGATGGGATCCGCATCTAGGACCACCTCGGGGACTTCCCCGGCGACCGGGGCAAGAACTGTTTGCCTCCTCCGTTTGGCCGCTGCCGCAGACGAGCCCTCCCCTGCTCGTTTCAAGGCTGACCTTCTACGGGCCTCCTGCTCTTTCTTCTCTTTCGCCTTTAAAACGTCCGCGTCAGCCTTCTCCGCTTTCCTCATCAAAAGGTCTTTCAGCGGCATGGCCTCACCCTCCGGTCGGGGCGGAGTAGTACGGTTTGGCCGCTGATGACCAGCAGGTAACTCCTCCCCAATACTGAAGGAGGTACCCTCCCAATCGGGTAATTCCAGGAACTCGGCCATAGTAACAGCTGGACAACAAAACACAAAAATGATAAGAGAAAACACAAGAAATAAGCACATGAAAAAGAGGAAAGACGTTGTTTTTACCATTCCCTACGGCATCCCTCAAAATGACCTCATGGTTAGGAGCCTCCCAGACGGTGGACAATCCGGCCATCCATACAAGGCTAGGAAGGGGTTTCCTAAGGCGGATCAAAGTGGCACTAAGGGCCTCCGCAGGGTCCTCAGGGTAAGTAATAGGAAAGATGTCCGAAATCTTGGAGTCCTTATGTCTCCAGGCCATGGCATCCGGAATTGCCCTCCGGTCTATAACAAAAAATTTTTCCTTCCAGTGCTTCAATCCGGAAATCACCTCGATGAAACACTTTTTGGCTTTCTTGCCCGTCCGACTCTCAAAAGAAAACCAATTACCCTGTTTGCATAACCGATAGAATGCCCGGAAGAGCGAAACGGTGGGAGTGAGGTTTAGACTATAACACCTAATCTCGAAGAGGGTTACGCGATTAAGTCCGATCGGCACTAGTTGCGAAAAGTGTACCTTAAAATGCCTTATGACGGCAAGCAAAAAGGATGAGAACGGAACCCTAACCCCCCCGGTATCCAACTGCTGAGGGTACACCCCAATTTTATCCTGTGGCAGTTTGTCCATAGTCATACCGGGGTCCGGAAGCATAGGATGTAACTCTAACGGAATGTTATAAGTGGCGATTATGGCGTCAAGTTCCAGTTGGGTTAATTTGGATTTATGCAAGTGCATGTCAAATTTCACCCCTATTTTAATGTTTGCAGGTCTGGGAACGATAGGTTCATTCACTACTTGTTGCGGTGCGTCCATGATGCAGGAAGGGAAAGCCGAAGGGAGGAAGGTAATAACAAAAGAGGAAAAGAAAATAAAACGCACCTCGGAAGAAAGGATGGCTAAACGTCTGTGGTTGTGTGGGTAGAAATCTTGGAAGAGCGTGTGGTAAAAATGAGGAAAAATACCCCTATTTATAAGGGTAAATATCGGGAGAAGCGAAACCGTCATGTCAGTCAGAGGCAATGACGTGGCATGATGTCAACCACACGAATCTTGGAGAAACGGGACGCGTGGCGAACGCTAGTGGAAAGGGCAACAGTAAAGCCCACGGACCTCAAAAATTTTTACTGGGCCTAAGGAAGCCCGTTAAAATTCAAAATATACGTTGGGAGGTGTATAAAAGATAAACAAATGCAGGAAAGTATTGCACCAACCGGTTCCGGACCGGTGCTACAATACTGGGGGGGACATGTTGACGTATATGCCGGAGGGAATCATACCGGACGTAATGATGATGTGCCGGAGGACAGGACAAGCCGGAGGGCATACTGTTGACTGAAAGTCCCGAGTGATTTGACAGGCGCACGTGCACCGCCGCCACCGGGATTTCAGGGATTTTGTCTAGACAAGTGGGCTGACACCTACGCTACAAGGTAGGCTTACCTCAGCACCTATTGGACAAGTGGGCTGACACCCTACCCCACACAGGTACCAAGGTTGGGTAGTATAAATACCCCAACCATATTTATTGCTCACACCTAACACACACTCACGCATACCTACTCTCATTTAATTCACATACCTTTCGGTCTTACACACATATACTTACTCTCACGCCGGAGCTTGGTCCTGGGATAACACCCGGGGCGAGCTAACGTGTGCGTTCCCTTGTGCAGATAGCTAAGGATCTCGCTAGAAGGAAGTTGAACGGATCTTTGCTTCAACACTCTTCAGTCAAAAATGTTGTAGGTTCAGCTTTCCAAGTTTGTTTTGTATACTTGTAGTGAGCACGGAATCAGGATCAAATATGACCGTGTGAACAAATTTTTTAAAACTATAACATAGAAACACATTTTGATGTACGGGGTGCATTTAAGATGCATTTTGAAAAAATTGATGTTTTTTCAAAAATTAACACTACATCGAAAAAAGTCCATAAAAATCCTGGACATCCGCGGGAACCCTTGGTTCTGACCCTGCTTGCAGTGTGTTGTTAGTGTGAATTTGTTATTTAGTTTGCTTTTTCTTATAAAAAGATATCATCATGCTTTTTTTATTGAAAAGAATATTGTTAGGTGGGAGTGGGATCGCGTAAATGAAAAGATATTATTATTAAGTGCATTAGGATTTGACTGACGAGATGTGTTATGAATGGATTAAACGAAATATTGTTACTTTGTTAGGTACATGATGATTTATTAAATCAATCTTATTTCTATAACATTAGTCTATAAACCTTGCTTATTGTGCATTATGTCAAGATACTGCAAAGATATAAGGCTAGGTGCAGCGGTCGATCTCAAGAATTCCAACTAGAGAGGGGTGTGTGCTCGAAGACAAGACACGTCGAAAAACGACTACATATAGTTACACTATAACTTGATTAACAAAGATGTTTGACTCTCGTCACCAAACCTAGGATTCTATATAAAGGTTTGTAGTCATTGCTAGTGATGCAACAAAAAATAACGTAAATATTTAATTTGAAGTACCAAAAAAAAGTACGAACATAACTTTTCATATGACTACGACAGCGGTTCATCCTCAATGCCTAAAGTTAGTACAACTACCTCACCACATGAACTTCCTATAACGAAAATGGTCGTGTCCACCACCTCACTTCGTCTATGGACCACGACCAATGCCCCATGGTTCTTTAACAGCTTTGGTATTAACTCGTACTAGTGAATCTTACCATGGTTGGCTGCATTACATCCGCCCTTTGGGTCAACCAAATACCGGTTCCGGGCCAAACACTGCCAATGTTGGGCTAAATAATTTGTCATTTGACTCACCTTGTAAACAACAATCATCAGCTCCTCATAAGACTGGGCCTATTCATAATGGGCTGACCAAACAACAACTAAATGAACATTTTGAATTATTGGAGGGAGTTACTAATCATTTGTTGCTGAATGATACTAGCCAATCTACACCACCAAGTGTGTTTAATGATTGTCTTCACGGCTCTCGGGCCACGACTCATACGACTATCAATCCCTCGCTTGTCAAAAATACCACAATCGATAGCATTACTACGGGGTACAACACTTACTACCACTTAAAATTTGCTATACACAATACACATGTATAATACAATTCTAAACATTTGATTACTTTATAAAGGATCCAAGGACAAGAACTCGACATCACATTCTGCTTAATTAACTTCCACCACCTCTATCATATTACCGTAGCCTGCATCTGCTTACGTCAATCAACACATCAAGTCCTCAATATGACATACTAAGGAACCTAAGCAAAAGTATTTTCCAACGAGCTAAAATAAAATGTCGATGTCTCTAGTTGTCATTTTACAATTTATAAGTATAGCTTTACCTCGTACTCTGAATAAAGAATATTTACTTCCATGCAATTTGTAATCATGTAAAGAGAAATCACATCATATTGTTGTATATATTGTGATATCATATATTTTTGTTATTAAGTGATAAAATAAGATATACAATTATTTGGCCATGTGTCATATATGACAATTATTCTGTTGAAATGGTGCCTCAAGTCAAGACCAATGGTTACAAGTTCAACTTCATATGCATCAAAGTGTATAGACCTTTCAAGACAGTTTTCTTTGATATGACGTCGAATTTGACTGTTGAATCAGTATGTATTGGCATTCATGATACTGAGCTTCGTGATTTCTCGTACTATACCGTAGTGTTGTGGATGAGGCTGATCATCTTTATTTGACTGAAAATGTGTTTGTTAAGTTGTGATTGCCTAGAGTTTGTGCACATCTGAAGTCGCTTTCGATATCAAATTTTTTGCTTCAGTCTTGTCGACGTAGATTGGTTGTTTTGCCATTGGTTTCTTACTATTGTAAGTTTGTTACTTATGTTAACTTTTTAATGTTTGTACTCTAAATGTAGAGGCATCTGATATTCTGATGTTATGATTTTCTTTATATGAATGTTGTATGAAATCGATAAAGATTGTGGTCAGTTGCTGTTATTTTGTATATATCGATGCATTAAACTGGTAAAATAATTGACAGTGATGTAATGTTATTTCTGACATAATTTGGATGTGAACGTCGTGAATCCATGATTAACGCTGGTGTGAAAATAGTAAGGATGATAGAATTACTAATAAAACATATTAACTGTGTTTGTCTATTAGATATAATTCGAGAATGTTTAGTTTCACTCTATGATGTCTGATGGAGAGGTAATTATAAAACTGGGACGGTAAAGAAACATAATCAAGTGTGCGTGTTACTGTGTACTGTAATTCATTTTAGACAAATGAGATCGAGTCCTATATTTACTATAAATAACTGAGAATGTTTTGGTAATACACGCGGTGTAACCACATTAAGTTATGAGACTGTAGTATATTGTAAAAGTGTTGCTCATTGTTGCGTTGATTGACATATTCTTGCCAATACAACCTTGTGCTGTTAACGAGACAGTCTCCAGCCACGTGCTTAAGAGTTGTTAGATTCTTTAGTTTCGAGATATGGCTGTTAAGCCTGAAGACGTATATTAATTTACTTTACTCATGGGTAAATATTGTTCTTTAAGGATCAATGCTAGTAATAGACTAATATTACGCAGTTAATTCAGGTAGTTTTGCATATATCAGATCTCTAGAACCCATATGATTATGAAAATCAATTCGTCTTAAGCAGAGCAACGAACTCTCGAGAGTGGGTCAAGTCATCATCTATTAACTTTCATAGAGGTCTGAAAATAAACAATTCTTTCCCTTAAACCTCACAAGTCACAATGCCTCTCTTCCTTTCTTATGACATCCTCGAACTACCGATATAATAGTCTGTATCGGATATCCAAGACTGAACATGAGACTATGAGAAATTCTAAACATATCATTCTAAACAATGGCTTTAACATTTAATTTGATAAAAACAAATAAACTCTAAATAATCGTAAGTTCCGAATAAAATCTAAATAACATCTTGATTAAAAACTAGGCATGACCTGGTACAACGAGAACAAGTTAAAAAATAGATTACTCTTCATCATACCGTTGGCGTAGAGATTTTGATACATTACTTGTAACGCTGGCCTTCTTGTTTTCTTCACTCGCTTGTGTTTTCGGCTTAGATGACTTCTTTACAAACTTAATCACTGAAGACTTGAAAGGGCTCTCAGTTGGCTTCCTCTTGTTAGAACCAGCCTGTGAGGTTCCACTGCCATCAAGACCAGAAGAAACTGTATCGGAAGTGTCATCAAGCTTGTCATCATCGATTCTTCGGATATTTTCTTTTGATCCATGAAATAAAGATTTTATCAGAGCTTCATCCTCCTCTCCAAGCTTTTCTTTTTGCTGTACTTGAACCGATCTCTGTAGAGTTTCAAGCATTGCATCGTTGCTAACACATGCATGCCTTGACTTCATGGACTTGATTTCATCAAGATTATAGAGGATGTCCATGTCTCTTTTCGAGTCAAGCGTCCTATTCTCCAACGATTTCATGGCATCACCCCTTTCCTCAGCGTCTCGTTTCCGTCGCTTCTCCTCACACACCTCATCTTTAGCACGCCAAGGCTCAGAAATTCTCGCAGCTCCAGACTCAACGGTATAATCAGAGTTTTGAGGGTCTGTCTTCATGGTAATCTCAGCTGAACACTTCTTGCACTTGAAATAGAATCTGTATTTTTGAATTTTATCAAGATATGTCTCTCCAATAACATCTTCTTTCCGCATATTGAACTTGGTACCCTTGCCGATAAAATCTCCACACTTTTTACACTGTATGTCCATTGGAAGCATGTTTCTAACCTTCATTTGCTGATTCTTTGGCTTACGCCGCTTTGGTATTTTAGCCGGATCAAAATCTGGTGGATAGTACTTATTCAACACCTTTCTTTCTGCCATCGACCTTTGTATGTAACCACAACAAACTGGAATGCTTTATAGATCGTAAAGAACACACAAGATTGCCTCAAAGTATACCTTTATTAATCGTAAAAACTAAAAGGCCTGCTGATCTCTATTTATAGACCTAGGAATATTGTCGAATTTGTCGGTGTTCTTGTGNAGTACTATTTTGAAATAAGTTTTGCTTAAATTTTACATTGAATGTTGTTGAGGCTATTATTTGCTTTTTTAGTCTATCATTAAATGTCATAAATTGGTTATCAGGGTTTGTTTATTTTAAGTAAGTGATAATCTTTCTTTGTCAAGCCTTACAACTTAATCTTTTAGTTATTTATTTAGATTTAGATTGTTACTAGTAGATTTGATTCTTAATCTTTCTTTTCTTAATCATTTGGACTTAGGGTTTCTTTTTGAATTAGGGTTTTGTTTCGTTGACCATTTTTTGACTTAGCCATGTATTTTGTCATCTTCTCGTATTCCTCTTTCAGATGGGTAGTATTTTGTGTTATGTTAAACTTCAATGGTTTTCCTTTTTACCTTTTTCTAGTACTAGTGGTCATTTTTTGGTAACATGGGCAATTTATTTTATTTTTTATATTTTTTTTTTTATTTTTTAAATGTTTTATGGGTTGTATGTTGTAGTACAACATGCTATAGAATGTTGTACCTTTATCCACGTTTTTTTTCTTTCAGATTAAGGTATAGGTTTTAGGATTGTTAATGCAACAATATAATATTTTAAAAACATATACCCTAATATGAAAATAAATAAATAATTATTAAAAAGAATGCAAAGTGGATAAAGGTATAACATGGTATAGCATCTTGTAGTCTTGTACTACAACATACAACCCATAAAAACACAAACAAAAAATGTCCACGTAACCAAGAAAATGACCATAGTACTAGAAAAAGGTACAAAAGAAAACCAATGAAGTTTAACACAACACAAAATACTAACCAACTAGAAGCATCTTAAAGAAAAATACGGAAAGACAACAAAAAACAAGGCTAAGCCAAAGAATGATCAACGGAACAAAACTTTAATCTAAAAAGAAACCCTAACTCCAAATAATAAAGGAAAGATTAAGAATCTAATCTACTAGTAATAATCTAAATCTAAATAAATAACTAAAAGATTACGTTGTAACCCTTGACAAAGAAAGATTATCACTTACTTAAAATAGACAAACCCTAATAACCAATTTATGACATTCAATGATAGACTAAAAGAGCAAATAATCGCATCAACAACATCCAACGCAAAATTAAGCAAAACTCATAGCAAAATAGTACCAATAACATATGCATCATATCCATAAACCAAATCCATAGACTGATAGACACGTATGTATATATTTTTAAAACATAAATAAGGTAGATCTAAGTACTATACCAACACGAGATGATGAAGACTGACGACATAACAGAAAACCCATCGTATATAAGTAACCCAAAACAAAAACCATTACTCAGCAAAAACACAGTACACAAAGATCTTCATCTTCATCATCATCTTCATTGTCATCGTTAACCTCTAACGATGGTAACCGTCGCGACGCCCTTGACGTCCCTGTCCACCTTTTTCTTTTGGGAGCGGTTTAGGTTTCTTTCCTGTACCAACAAGCTTAACCTACAGCCCCACATTTTATAACAACAAAAAACAAAACAAAACAAAAAGATGATGAGTTTAAGTTGTTTTGAGTTTAAAAAATAAATAATAAATAATAAAAATTAAATATGAGGGTTAAAATACCCATCGAACAACTCTTTTGCTCGTGCTGGAGTACCACCCGACCATTCCCCTTAAACTCACACCCTTCCACCCTGCACTTCATGTTATATATAAACTAAGTTATTAAGGTTTAAGATTTATAAATAATTTAGCACAAATAGATTAGAAAAACTAAAATGATGAGATTTTTAAAACACTATAAAAAATGAAAATAAATATAAAACTTTAGAAATAAGATCCGAAAATTTTACAGAAACTAAAACTTAATAAAATCTAATGTATAAAGTTAAAAACAGAATTTTAAAATACTTGAAACTATTTAATAAAATAAATTAACAAAAANAAATCCATAGACTGATAGACACGTATGTATATATATTTAAAACATAAATAAGGTAGATCTAAGTACTATACCAACACGAGACGATGAAGACTCGAGACGATGAAGACTGACGACATAACAGAAAACCCATCGTATATAAGTAACCCAAAACAAAAACCATTACTCAGCAAAAACAAAGTACACAAAGATCTTCATCTTCATCATCATCTTCATTGTCATCGTTAACCTCTAACGATGGTAACCGTCGCGACGCCCTTGACGTCCCTGTCCACCATTTTCTTTTGGGAGCGGTTTAGGTTTCTTTCCTGTACCAACAAGCTTCACCTACAACCCCACATTTTATAACAACAAAAAACAAAACAAAACAAAAAGATGATGAGTTTAAGTTGTTTTGAGTTTAAAAAATAAATAATAAATAATAAAAATTAAATATGAGGGTTAAAATACCCATCGAACAACTCTTTTGCTCGTGCTGGAGTACCACCCGACCATTCCCCTTAAACTCACACCCTTCCACCCTGCACTTCATGTTATATATAAACTAAGTTATTAAGGTTTAAGATTTATAAATAATTTAGCACAAATAGATTAGAAAAACTAAAATGATGAGATTTTTAAAACACTATAAAAAATGAAAATAAATATAAAACTTTAGAAATAAGATCCGAAAATTTTACAGAAACTAAAACTTAATAAAATCTAATGTATAAAGTTAAAAACAGAATTTTAAAATACTTGAAACTATTTAATAAAATAAATTAACAAAAATTGCTTTAAAAATACTTTAAAAATATAAAACGAAATCTAATATTTTTATAAAAAATAATATGAATTTGAAAAATTAACACTAAACACAAAAAAATATAAAAACGAAATTTTAATTAAAAACGATTTTATAAAATAAAATAACAAAACTGAAGAAAATAGAAAATATTTCAAAAAAAAATACCGAAAACCGAAACTAAAATTTATATAAATCAGAAAATGAAAGTAAAGACTTTAAAGAAATCTCAGAAAATAAAAGACGATTTTATTTTAGTTTTTGGATATTTTAGATTTGTTAGCAAATAAAAACAAACTTTTATAAAGAAAAAATGATTAAAGAGATGATGAAGGAAGAGATGAGATCTATATAAAAAGATGAAAACTTTATAAAGTGAAAAGATAAACTAAAGATTTGTGAAAGGAAAATTAAAGGGGCGTTTGGCTAAGCTTATATAGTGGGCTTATGCTTATATTTAATACGCGGCTTATGGCTTATATAACATAAGCTTATAAGCCCATGCTTAGTGTTTGGATTAGCTCATGTTTAATAAGCTTATAAGGTCAAAAGTGTTTTGTTTGGCTTATGTTGGCTTATGTTGGTAAATGACTAAAAATGACATGGTTTAATAAGCTTATAAGCGCAAGTGTTGGGATTAGCTCTTTTTTCCATTTATTTATTTTTCCATTTTTTTTTCTGAAATCTTTATTTGTAGCTTACTAACAACAAAAAAAAAAAACCAATTCACAGTGGGAATAAAACAACTCAAAAAATAGCATAAGGCAGCAACACAAGCAACTCAAAAAGCAGCTTACAGTGGCAATAGAACAAATAATAAAGATGTCTCTGTAAAGCAAGAGTAAACTGCTATAAATTTCATATACATCAAACATGTTTTGGAAAATGAAATTAATGTGATAATTAATGAGATAATATACCTCTTGAAATCAATCGAATATAAGATTCACATATTAATGGGTTTTACCTCTTGAAATCAATCGACTAATAAAGATAATGTGATAATCAATTGACTAATAAAAGAATGAGAAATGATAAAATAAATTCGAAATAATAAAGATAATGTGATAATTAATGGAGAGTTTATGAGATAATATACCTGCTGATGTTGATGAGAAGCGTAGCAACAAATATGGAGGTGTATAAGTGGAGAGTTATGGAGAGTTAATGGAGGAGGAGGTTAATTTAATGGAGAGTTAATGAAGAGGAGGGGTAGGTACACTAGTATAGGTGAATATTAGTTATAGAGAGTTATGTAGGGTTTAATGTGGTCAAAAATGTACATTAATAAGTTGGAGAGTTATATAAGCCGGATACTCCATAAAAAAACCTCATTTTTGTGGTTTATCAAAAACACCCATATATAAGCTTACTAGACTATAGACCCGCGGGTTTCGCAGGTAGCAATAAAAAAAATTGCATTGTAAGTAAACAAAATCATACCTATATATCAAACTTTTGAATGAACGGGTATCTTGAAAGAAACTATTCATTAAAGAGTTACGCGTGTGAATAAACAACAAAGAACGTATATAAGTTCAATTATTTTTTAAAGAGAATGATAAGTAATATATTAATTATAGAGTAAATTACATAGATGGTCCCTATGGTTTGCCCAAAGTTTCACCCACAGTCCCTGAAAGTTAAAAGTTGCACAGATAGTCCCTATCTCTGAAAAGAATAACACTAATGGTCCCTTTTTAACTGTCGTTAAGTGACTTCCGTTATAATTTACACGTTAGTCCCTTTTGGTTAAATATCGTTGCATCGTTTATCCTTTATAATAACGGCCGTTTATAACTTAAAGTTTTTCGAAATTTTCTTACGTTTTCATACGTTTTCATCCGTTTTTATACGTTTTCATGCGTTTTAATCCGTTTTCGTCCGTTTTTCATACGTTTTCATCCGTTTTCATGTGTTTTTATACGTTTTCGCTCGTTTTTCTTACGTTATTGTCTGTTTTCCTACTTCATCCATTTTTATCCGTTTGGGTCCGTTTTTATACGTTTTCGCTTGTTTTTATATGTTTTCCTTTATTTTTCTTACATTTTCATACGTTTTTATCCGTTTTTAAATGTTTTCATACGTTTTTATATGTTTTCATACGTTTTTATATGTTTTCGTTCGTTTTTATACGTTTTCTTACATTTTCATCGGTTATTTTTATGTTTTCATATGTTTTTCTCCGTTTTTATCCATTTTTATTCATTTTCGTCCGTTTTTATACGTTTTGGTCCATTTTTATACGTTTTCGTCCGTTTTATATGTTTTTGCTCATTTTTCATCCATTTTTATCCGTTTTCATCCATTTTTTTTCTCTAAAATAAAATAACAAAACTGAAGAAAATAGAAAATATTTCAAAAAAAAATACCGAAAAGCGAAACTAAAATTTATATAAATCAGAAAATGAAAGTAAAGACTTTAAAGAAATCTCAGAAAATAAAAGACGATTTTATTTTAGTTTTTGGATCTTTTAGATTTGTTAGCAAATAAAAACAAACTTTTATAAAGAAAAAATGATTAAAGAGATGATGAAGGAAGAGATGAGATCTATATAAAAAGATGAAAACTTTATAAAATGAAAAGATAAACTAAAGATTTGTGAAAGGAAAATTAAAGGGGCGTTTGGCTAAGCTTATATAGTGGGCTTATGCTTATATTTAATACGCGGCTTATGGCTTATACTCCCTCCGTCCCATTTTAGTTGTCCATTTTTTCACTTTTTGTTGTCCCAAATTAGTTGTCATTTTTAAGCAATTTCTAGTTTTGCCCATAAAAGACAAAACACAATCAAAGATTTGAAATAATAACTTGAGGATATTATTGTCATTTTACAACATACAAACAAAGATTTCTTAATATGTGTGTTTTGTGGGCCCATGACATCTAAATTGGGACGGAGGGAGTATAACATAAGCTTATAAGCCCATGCTTAGTGTTTGGATTAGCTCATGTTTAATAAGCTTATAAGGTCAAAAGTGTTTTGTTTGGCTTATGTTGGCTTATGTTGGTAAATGACTAAAAATGACATGGTTTAATAAGCTTATAAGCGCAAGTGTTGGGATTAGCTCTTTTTTCCATTTGTTTATTTTTCCATTTTTTTTTTCTGAAATCTTTATTTGTAGTTTACTAACAACAAAAAAAAAAACCAATTCACAGTGGGAATAAAATAACTCAAAAAATAGCATAAGGCAGCAACACAAGCAACTCAAAAAGAAGCTTACAGTGGCAATAGAACAAATAATAAAGATGACTCTGTAAAGCAAGAGTAAACTGCTATAAATTTCATATACATCAAACATGTTTTGGAAAATGAAATTAATGTGATAATTAATGAGATAATATACCTCTTGAAATCAATCGAATATAAGATTCACATATTAATGGGTTTTACCTCTTGAAATCAATCGACTAATAAAGATAATGTGATAATCAATTGACTAATAAAAGAATGAGCAAATGATAAAATAAATTCGAAATAATAAAGATAATGTGATAATTAATGGAGAGTTTATGAGATAATATACCTGCTGATGTTGATGAGAAGCGTAGCAACAAATATGAAGGTGTATAAGTGGAGAGTTATGGAGAGTTAATGGAGGAGGAGGTTAATTTAATGGAGAGTTAATGAAGAGGAGGGGTAGGTACACTAGTATAGGTGAATATTAGTTATAAAGACTTATGTAGGGTTTAATGTGGTCAAAAATGTACATTAATAAGTTGGAGAGTTATATAAGCCGGATACTCCATAAAAAAACCTCATTTTTGTGGTTTATCAAAAACACCCATATATAAGCTTACTAGACTATAGACCCGCGGGTTTCGCAGGTAGCAATAAAAAAATTGCATTGTAAGTAAACTAAATCATACCTATATATCAAACTTTTGAATGAACGGGTATCTTGAAAGAAACTATTCATTAAAGAGTTACGCGTGTGAATAAACAACAAAGAACGAATATAAGTTCAATTATTTTTTGAAGAGAATGATAAGTAATATATTAATTATATGATAAACAATTTGGTTTGTAACTATTAAGACAATAAATGTACATGTATCGTCTTCAACTGGTAGATAAAAACATCACGACAAACAATCATGATTACATACTTTGAGTCTTTGATACATCACAAAATAAAGTACAACGATCGATTAAGAAGATGTGGTAAATCTATAATAGAGTTAATTACTTAAATGGTCCTTGTGGTTTGTTGATTTTTACAGATTTTGTCCTTGTGCTCTTTTTTGGTGGGTTTGGTCCCTGTGCTTTTAGAATGTTACGGATCCTGTCCCTATTTCGACCCAACTTCAAAAGATCGTTAAAAAGGACCTCAGTTGAATTAAATGGACTAACGTGAGGGCTAAACTTGTAGTTTGGGTTTTCCATCTCAAAATACAAACCACAAGGACGATTTATGTAATTTACACTTAAAAAAAAAAAAAAAAAAAAAAAAAAAAAAAAAACGATGAAAACATCATTTCGACATACTTTCGTGTTTTACACCTTTTGATGATTCGAACCAGAAAGGGAGTCAAAGATCGTGATTTGAAATAATACAGAAACATTTTTATCATAATGTCAAGTTTTTATACGTTTTATTTATATTTTCATAGTGTTGTTGTGTGCGCGGTTATACAGTGAGAGTAGGGTTATGTATAAGCGTGACAATTTTATTCTTTTTTTTGTAATAAATTTCAAAGAAAATTAAAAAAAAAAAGTTTTAAAATTTTTTTTGTCATTATAATAAATCAATTAACATTTTTTTGTGTGAGATGTGGGTGTGATTGATGCATGTGTGTGTTTAAGTATGTGAAAATATTTTTAAAAAAGTTTTTTTTCTTTTTTTTTTTAATTTGATTATACATTAAAATTTAAAAAATTTCTCGTATAATAAAAATTTAAAAAGTTTTTTTTTTTTTTTTTTTTTTTTTTTTTTTTAAGTTGTAAAGTTACACTAAATCGTTCCTTGTGTTTTTGGTATTTTGATTGATGGAAGAAGCCCAAACTACAAGTTTACCCTCACTTAGTCCATCTTAATTCAACTAGAGGGGTCCTTATTTAGACGGATTCTTTTTGAAGTTGGGGTCGGGAAGAGTGAACAGGCATCCGGTAACATTCTAGAGAGAGCAGCGGGAGGACCAAACCCACCGAGAGAGAAAAGCACAAAGGGACAAAAGTCGGTGTGTGAGAGAAGAGCAGAGCGAAGACCGACGAAGACCAGTGGTGTAAGTGAAGTGTGAGACGTGGCGTGGAGTGGGTATAGATTTCCACCACATCGTGCGTGAGAGTCGATCGTGTGAACTGTGTAGTTGTGGTGAGTAGTCAAGACGTGCAGAATAGTGGTAGAGTCAGTGATGTGTGTTGGTGAGTGTTTTTATGCTAGCCAGTTGAACTTAGTTTATGTGAGTGTACCAGCAAGCATTGCCCTACAAAGTTCAAAGGTTAAGCCTTATAGAGGGTTAGCCAATATTATATATCGGATATTGGTGATTTTTGTTTTTTCTCGTCGGTCTGAGGCGCGAGTGTATATTGAAGGACGGATACGAGTGTACATGATGCAGAGTGAGTAGCAAACCAAATGGGTGTATCATATTAATTAAGGAGTAACAGTTAACAGTAGGGTGATTGAGCTCCACCATGTCCGTGTTATTCTCTATAGCTCAGAAGTGTTCACCCACAGCTCCGCCTGTGGAACAGGTATATAGACAGTTTTGGCACAGCCAACGGCCGGGGGTTCAAAATCGCTGCTTTTGCGAAATTTGGATCCGAGCCTTGTGTTCACGGCTTGCCCATATGTGCCTTGCTGTCGAGTAAATATCCAAAACCACTTACAAATTCAAATCAAGTTCAGTTCAGTGGTCTTTAAACTCAACACTTGTTTCGCCTGGCATGCCAAAACTTCTGAATGTCAACATCGTTGTAGAATATCTAATGAGGACATTCNATGTTTTACATCAAAACTCGCGAGATTTTAACCTGAAATTGCAAAACAATGGCTGTTTAGTACAAAAAAAAATTGCTTAAGTTTTGGTAATAAACAGCCATTGTTTTGTAATTTCAGGTTAAAATCTCGCGAGTTTTGTTGTAAAACATCATTTCGGACAACTTTCGTGTTTTACACTTTTGATGATTCGAACCATAAATGAGTCAAAATCGTGATTTAAAATAATACAGAAACATTTTTATCAAATGTCAAGTTTTTATACGTTTTTATCTATTTTCATATACTTTTATCCGTTATACATAATATATGTATAAAGCGTACAAATTTCTTTTGTAATACATTTCTAAGAAAATTTTTAAAAAAAAGTTTTTAATTTTTTTTTATTATAATAAAATTAAAATTAACATTTTTTAATTTTATTATCATTTTTTTAATAAAATTAAAAATATTTAAAAAGTTTTTTTTCTTTTTTTTTACTTTATTATAATAAAATTAAAAAAATTTCCTACAATAAAAATTAAAAAGTTGTGTAAATTACATAAATCGTCCTTGTGGTTTGTATTTTGAGAGGGAAAACCCAAACTACAAGTTTAGCCCTCACGTTAGTCCATTTAATTCAACTGAGGTCCTTTTTAACAATCGTTTGAAGTTGGGTCGAAATAAGGACAGGATCCGTAACATTCTAAAAGCACAGGGACCAAACCCGCTAAAAAAAGCACAGGGACAAGATCCATAAAAATCAACAAACCACAAGGACCATTTAAGTAATTAACTCTATAATATGTTTCATTCCTACTAAATAACCAACGTATCATTCAAAAGACAAGACACAATTTGCTTGATATCAACCTGATGGGTGTTTATAAAGGTGAGTAGCCTTAAAGTTATACATCTATTATATAGTATATTCATCTTTTTAAGAAAAGTTTCTTATAGTATACATTAGAAAATAAAAAATAGAAAAGTGTATAAGTATTGACATTGATCCAAAACCTTTTAACCCCCTTTCTAATTTGCTTCTTATGTCATTTAAGTTGCAAACTAACAATCTTCCAAGATGAGAACATTTAGAAGATGGAATGAAGAAATTTGTTTTCTTGGATCCTCCATTTTTATTAATGTCTTGAACCTGAGAAACATAGAAAATATAGATATGAAAACAACGGAAACAAAAAGATCTAGCAGGAAAATGTGGTAGATATAAGATGGTTCAATTTGGGCTACTCAGTTTCTATGTGAATCAAACTCCATGTGTGCTAACCTGATCTCTTTACTTAAAATTACATTTTCATGTCCCATTGGAGATTTAATCGGAATATGTACTCCTAAACTATAAAAAGAAAAAAAGAAACGAATATAATTTAAAAAGAGACGAATATAATTTAAACTATGGAGCTTTTGCTAATAGTTTATATGACAAATTCAACACAGTTACTTACAAAAGGGTTCAATTTAAGTTAGTTAAATTATCAGAGAAAAGATAGTTAAAAAGGAAATGGCCAAACGATCCGGAAGTCGCTCAACATACTCATGCATATGTTATAAGCAATCCCAAACAGTCATGTATATGTTATAACAATCATAAACGCCCCTAAACTTTCATATGACGGTTAATAAGGAACTCAAACAACCACTTAATATTATCGGCTGTCAAGAATAAATGAGTATGCCTCATGTGAATAGTGAATACTAATCACAAGTTCAAACTATAACTTGTTCAATCATTACAAATTAAGGTTTCTAAAGCCAAAATGATATCATATTTCAGCACCCCAAACTGTCCTAATATATATTGTCGTCTATCAAGATCAAATGAATATACCTGATGTGAATACTAATCACAAGTTTAAACTCTAACGTGTTCAATCATTACAAACTAAGCTTTCTAAAGCCAAATGATATCATATTTCAGCACCCCCAAACTATCCCAATATATAGTATCATCCGTCAAGATCAAATGAATATGCCTCATGTAGATTTGGAAAGTATATACCATAAGGGGGGAAAAATCCAGCTTATTAAAAAAATATGTGGTTTACTCTCAAAAAAAAACATAGCAAGGGTGTTTGGGAATGCATATTAGAAAAACTATTGTTTTGTACTACAACAGATGAGCATGTCTAAGAGGTTTTTGAGATTGCTTATTAAAACACTAACCTGATTATTATTTTACTAAAATAAGTAGCAACTGCTTATTTCAAAAGGCAGTAATAGAACTAAATCACTAATTATCGGCTCAAGAGGAGTTTGTAATTATGTTTAGAACTGCTTATTGTATTTTAATACAACAATGAAGTAATTTGGGACTTTTTTAATGAAACAACTGCTTACTCAAACTTTGGTGATTAACTATGTTTCAGGAAAGAAATTATTTCAAAAACACAGGATCAGGGAAAAGCATTTACAGGAAATTTTTATTATGGGTTTTTAATTATATGAGTCAAAATTTCTCTCTTTAATATGACCAAATCACCACAAAAGTTACTGCTACAAGTATCTTATAACGATCTTCCATATAATAAAAATAATGAAGTACCTGTTGAGATGCGGCAATTGAAAGTCTTGAATGAATGAACTGCACTAAGCAATCAGGAAGGTTAGGCACCGTTTTCAGAACCCACCCATTAAGCTTCCCTATAGGAAGTTTTGTATATCAAACCCTATAAGAAGATCATCCCACATATTTAATTCAGCACCACCTTTACTACCGACGAAACAGCCGATAACACTACATTATTAATATTCGGTAGACCAAACTTTTCATTCCCTTTCGATAACTTTGTATTTCTACTATTCCAAGACATAACCCAGCCTATCCAAAGGAGCATTAACAGAATAGCTGGCAGTAAATAGCCGTTTATCTTATAATAACCTCACAAGACTCAACTTGTAATCTTGTTGTGGCTCCTGACTTCACAACTACCATTTGAAATACTTTTAGTAAAATTATTAATGAAGTTGATGTTGGCATCCTCCCACAACATTTTGTGTAGCCATTTAAGAAAGAAATCCAATTCAGACCATAATTTTCTGCTAAGAAAAACTGATCGACTATTGAACGGCCTATGTAATGCAGTAATGCGGGAAATGTTTCTGGTTTAAAGGGTGCTTCAAAGCTTTGGCAATCGATGGATAATTCAAAGCATTCCTGGAAACAACAATAATGACATCATTAGACATCTTAAAAGTCACATATTTCTTAAGGCAACCTGCAAACTATTATGACTCGCTACATACAGATTGCCCACAATGTGTACATGAATGTTATTTTGCTTCCAGGAAAGAATTTAGTGAATTCTGGCTTTTGTTCTCGTTTCCTTAAAAAAAATAGCGAATTCTAGAAGTGAGCGTACTCTTCATTTAACCAAATACAACGTCGGGAAAAAAAAATTATGTTTGGGCACACCATGTCTTGTTTGTTTATGAAACCAGGGAGTGACAAAAGATTATGAACGAAGAAAAGCTATTAATGACATGCATAAGTTACAAAATCACCAACATCCAAATGACACACGGAATCCTAAGTGGAGATAGTATTATCGGGACATATGTACCTGTGCTAAGGAAAAAAAATAATTAGGACATATTTAAGTCATATGCAGAATTATGTTGACCTAATAAGAGCTACCTTCATACAAAAGCAGATAGATCACATATGAGTTAGTATCATTCGAACAATTCAATATGTCCCTTGAACTTAATGATAGAAATAAAGATGATTTTGGGGATTGTACGTACTTTGACTAAGCATCTCTGATTTCTTGAGCTTCTTTGTCACAAAGACTTCTATAGTAGTTTTAGCACGATATAACGACCTGCATAACACAACAAATCCATGGATAAATTCGATTTTCATAAAAAAAAATGGTAAATTCAATGAGGCATTTTCACAAACAATTGTTGGGCATTCAAAACTAAAACAACAATGTCCAACATTGATGGTAACTGAGACACACTCGATTAAATCATCCATTCGTTAATAGATAAATGATATATAGCATTCACAAAAAGCTTGTATCATGATAAGTGGCATACCTAATATCTTTAAGTTAATTATCATATTATCATCCTAATTTCGCTTCTTTAAATTGCGAAAATCACCTGAAACAAAGTGAATTTGATTGAAAACCGAATTTGAAATAATGATAGAAATCACATGTAAATAATAATTGAAAATCGAACGAATTTGAAATTAAACAAACCTGCTAGAAGACTGTAGACTCAATTGTATCATCAAAACCCTATTTTTAATTTGGTTAAACTGTTTGATCAGAATTTGTCGGCATGAAAACAGAAGCATTCATTTGAATTTCCCTGATACAAGAATTTGGCCGCTATTCATCTTGACGAATATTTTTGTTATATTTTTGAACATAAATTTCATTTCACTCTTTGAACACAACAAGTTACATCGAATATAATGGGCAAAATCGAAACCGACTTGCCAAACAAAATACACAAGGTAACAAGTTAAGTCAAAACAAGACATACACCATAATAGTTGTGACACACTACAGCAACACCATACAAGGGTGGTGGGAATCACCGGAGTGAGCTTTTGGTAGACACAACCATATGAATGTGTAGCTTGACAAAAGTACATAAAATACATAAAACATACAAAGAAGATAAAACTAAGCATCCTTAATGGAGCCAGACCTAAACCTAATCGATCTAAAGTCGAAATCCAAGGCAGCATCAAGCCATCGATGACGGACCACAACAGATCTGAGCAGAGGAGACCGAAAGACAACTGATCTAAGCAGAACAGCGGTGGCGGCAGCGAACGGCGGCAGCGAGCGATGACAGTTGGGAGATGACAGATCTATGGGTAAGGACTTTTATTAAAGGAATGAGAAAGTACAAAAGAGGTCCGGACGGCCGGCCGAAACCGACCGCCGGATTTATTTAGATAGGGGGTGAAATTTGGTTGGTGGATATTTAGAGAAATGTTGGAGGAATTATTTTAGGGTTCCACCCACAATATTTTTGTTATTGAGAGAGAAGATTTGGCATTACTGATTGAGAAGATTTAGCAGTTATAGGCTACAAATGTGACGCGTGTATTAATGACGTCAATATGAGAGGGTTATTGATTTCGGCTTATATGAGTTATATAAGCTAACAAGCTCATAAGCCAAGCTTAGCCAAACACCCCTTAAGATGAAAGAACACAAAATCTAAAATTTAAAAAAAAAATAATAAAAAAAAATAAAAATAAATCTAAATTGGTTGCCTCCCCTGGTCTCTTTCCCCTCTTCAAATATGCACTCTACAACTTCCTCTCCAAGCCAAAGTTAGGTGCTATTTTATAAAACAAAATAAATTAGCGCTGAATGATTCTTAACTCTGAAGGATAAGGCTCTATGTGACTTTGGTTCTGAATGAAAATGAATGTTTGATACGTGTTGTGAATAATGATTTGAACGATGCAATGATACGTGTGTTGTGAATAATGATTTGAACGATGCAAAATTACGAATTTAACTTTATGTCGTACATGATTAGTTATTATTATTATTATTTTTTTATAAAACATCACTTCATTAGAAAATCATAGGATTTACAAGAAATTAGTGGGGAGCCGTGAAACTAGCTGGGCCCTCACTCCTCTAGTTATAGCAAAGTTAATCCTATTAAAAATATGATCAACATCACATGCTCCAATGTCCTGAGTCACCGAGAATCTTCGGATGCGCTTTAGTAAGGTCACCGCATCCTTCTCAAGTTCTCCCAAGGAAGAGAATGAGAAGGGGAGAAACCCATATCCAATGCCCGCACATTTAGCCTCGTACTTGGCACGTTTGCGTTAGTGATGAAGTATCAACTAAAGCTAGTTGTAACCGATGAGCAAAGCAATGAACATAGTATGCATAAGGACAATCTTTAACAACAAGAGCTTGTAAGCCATTCCATTCCCCTCTCATGTTACTAGCACCATCGTAACCTTGGCCACGGATTTTACTAGTATCAAACTCGTACTTTAGAAGTTGTTTCCACACTTTTTTTAAGAGTTAGTGATGAAGTATCACGTAAATGTACCAAATCTAAGAACCTCTCTCTTATAACCCCCTCATTGTCAACAAACCTCAAAACTATGACCATCTATTCCTTCTTGGACTCATCTCGTGCTTCGTCGACCATGACACAAAAGTATGAGTTTCCCACTTCAATCCTAACATGCTTCCGAACCTTGTTTGCAATAATATTTAATATTTCCTTTTGAATATCTCTAAAAGTATATTTTGAATTAAAAGGGGCATTCTCCAACACAACGTTAGCAAGTTCAACATTGTATGAAGCTAGAAGTTTTAACATTTCGATAAAATTACCTTGATTTTTTGATTTACGAGTTTCGTCATGCCCTCGAAAAGCACACGCTTGAAATGTCAGCCAACGAACAATATCAATCGAAGCTTTCAATCGTACACGGTTATTCAAAATCAACTCTGCATTTTGCTTCTGAATAATGTTTTCGATGTGTGCATCTTGATTCGACAAGTTTTCACTAAATGCCACTGCAACTCTATGTTGTGAACAACCAATATGCTTAAGAAATGCACAATTTTTTTCCATCATTAACTTTCTTCCAGTTGTCAAATCCTTTAACAGTAAAAAATTATTTAAATATTAAAATAATAATGAACCCACTCAAATTATTTATAAATAAGAAAAAGACAAAAAAAAAAACAAAAAAAAAAAAAAAACAACAAAAAAAAATTTAAAAAAAAAAAAAAAAAAAAAAAAAAAAAAAAAAAAAAAAAAAAAAAAAAAGACAAAGATCTCTCCACTCAAATTATTTAAAAATAAAAATAAAAATACAAAAGCCAAGAAGAAAAGGACAAAAGAACTCAGTGGATAACATCCAAAACCATGGTAGCATATGAGGAATCGTGTAACCCCACAAAAAAATGTATGAACACTGTTCTCAATCACATAGGATCAAACCAAACGCTTATTTAATGTCAAATCAAACTCAAACCCATTCTAACAAGAATTGTACTAATACTTTGAGACCCACCCTAACAAGAATTATGGCAAACAAAAATGAAATTGGTGAGAATTATGGCAAATAAATTAAATATGAACGGGGGAGAATGGAAGACGATTACGAGTATCACTTGCGAATAGAAAGGAGGAGATAAGCATGACTTTATGGGGCATATTAGGAATATCAGAAAATATCAATTGTAGTTATAAACTTTAAATCAATTAGGTCTATTAATTAGGCTTATATATCATTTTTCAGTTATAAATTGCTGGAACACGTGGAGTTTTTATATGTTTTTGAGGANAAAAAAAAAAAAAAAAAAAAAAAAAAAAAAAAAAAAAAAAAAAAAAAAGGTTGAAGCTACTTGGCTTAAAAAAGTAAGTTAAACGCGCCAGGTAGGGGTCGAACCTACGACTTTCTGCTTAGGAAACAGACGCTCTATCCACTGAGCTACAGGCGCTTTTGTTGTTCAATACATTCATTTCACTCTACATATCCAAAATCCATTCAAATTTCCCCGCCAAAAACACTCCCAAATTTCACAAATAAATACCGCCAATAACAAACAAAATCTCAAACATTCAAATATTTCATTTCCTCTTAAAAGAAAAAAAAAGAAACAAACAAGCAGTAGTATTGTTAGTTTGTTAAGTAATGGAAGATACAATAAGACAGTTCCGTAACGGCGTTGCGCGGTTCTGCAACCACCTCGAATCCAGCTCCGCCGCTCTTCTCCAATCCGTAAATCGCCGTCCCATCCCCTTCGGTTCGTTTTATTACATCAAATTTGCTCTGTAATTTAGATCTAGTTTTTTTTATATGGTTATTAGTTTTATTCTAACTTTATCGCGTTATTAGCTACTTTTTATTTTATAACTTTACCCTAATTCTGATAAGTATACGTCATTTTCGCTATTTTAGACCTAATTGTGTTTTTGTTAATTATGCTTTCTTTCGTTCCTCGATCTCGTATTTGCTTCGTTTTATGTAATCAAAAGCTAATTTAGATCTAATAGACCTAATTTTGTTAATTATTTATCCTTTTTGTCTCGGTTTTAAGTCTTGTCACATTATTTTCTGCTACTACTTTAGATCTAATTTATGTTAATTATGGTTCGGTTTTGCTAGGTAATATACACGCAGTAGCGGAACTTGAACATTTTTTTGGGGGGCCGAATTTATTTTGGGGTGGCCGAATCGGAGATTTGTTTGTAACCTCAACTAAATTACCCCTAAAACCTATAATATTTACACTAGGTGACGCAGATTTTGGGGGGGCCGGGACCCTCCCCTGCCCCTACATAGTTCCGCCCCTGTACACACGAAATGTTATCCTATTAATTGCTACTTTACATCTAGTTTTTGTTAATTATGCTTTGTAGATGTTCTGTAATATACTCGATTTTAGCTATAACTGTTGCTACTTTAGACTTTAGAATTAAGTTTTCTGTTTTTATTATGTTTTTACGTTATTAGAATTAAGTAATGTGAATTGGTAAGTTTTTTTGATAGTTTGTGTTTTTATGTTATCAGATTCTGCTTCATTGTCGTTTGTGCAAGGCCTGAACCGTCGTGTATCTACTGCCACTAGTGATCTCAACCTCCTTGAGTCTATGACGTTTGATACTGTGTCATTTGAGGAGCTGTTAGGTCATTGCAACGAGATTTATAAGAAGAATCAGAATGATATTGTTGAGATTGAGGATCGGCTTTCTGCCTTTGGATATGTTGCTGGTAAGCTGTTTTCGCTAATTTTGTTGATAGTTTGATGATGAAGTATTGCTTGATAGAGTATATTTGATTCAAAAGCTCGAAAATGTGTGTTAGAGCGATATTTGATAAAGTAGAGACGATTTGAGCTCAACACATCCCATGATTTGAGTCGTTATGTGTATGAGCTCATTTTAGTACTCAGACCTGATATTGATTATATTTGGTTTGTTGAGCTTAAGCTCATGTTAACAAAACCAAGCTTAAGTAGTTTGGAGATCATATGACTTGGTCAGCAAATTTGATTTAAGAGTTGGAAAATATCGGATAAAGTAAACACGATTGAAAGTTTCACATGATTAGATTCTAAACTTGACCTTGACTAGTTATATGTTATGCGATTATTGAGTTCATTTCAGTACCCAAACTCGAACTTGATAATTATCGAGTTGTTGAGTTGAAGCTCATATTACTGAAACCAAGCTGAAGTAGTTTGGAGCTCAACCTCCAACCAGGACCAAGGTCCATTTTTCATATTTTAACTTTGTAAAACACCGATTTTGAATAATATGACTTCTTACATCCAACGAGCCGACTCTATTGCGTTAACCAAGGTTGAACTAGTCTCAACTAGATTGATAGTTTGATTGGTGGAGACGTGGAGTTACGTTTGAGGAAGATTTATACTTTTCTATAGCTCAAACACATCTTTTTCTATTGTATGTAACAAGTTAACACTTTGATGAAATGGTATGATAAAAGAATTGCACCAAAAACATCATACAGCGTTATGTGTCGTTACATAAAAATGATACAATTTTGCATGATTTGCATCAAAAGGTGAACGTATGTTACATTTTGATGTAATTAACGATTCTTGTAAACTCAAAATCAGACTCACCATTTGTTACTAGTTCAAATTCTCAGTCAAACCCTTGATAAAGTTTGACCAGTTCAGTTCAATCTGAACTTACTGCATAAAAGCTAGACTAGTTTGCAACTGCAAGTTATTAATGTGTCACTTCTTTTGTAGAGTTAGAGATTGATGAACCGGAAGACGACTGGGATGATTTACAACCAAGTGCTAGTTTGGATTTGAAGAACACAATCGAAGATGACTCTTTGTATCCTTCCCATTTTATACTTGTGCATTCGTACTGGTTGGGGCCAGAACATATACATTATAGTTGTTTAAATTCCTCTCTTCCATTCAGAATTGCGTGATTCATTTGTTTATTGCGTGAAGGGAGCAACAACTCTGCCCTAATACTATGTTTATATGGTGCAAGTTTGATAACTTCAGAATCTTGGAATTTCTTAACTGTAGTTAGATTGGATGATACATTGAGCTTGCAGAAACTTGGAATTTCTGATGTTTCTCTTGCCAATATTGTATCAGAAGGTTAGTTAATGCAATCAACCCACATCTATTATTTCTTTGTTTCATAAATAGGTTAGTGATCATGAGGCCTTTACTTGATAGACCCAATATTAAGTAGAACAAGGCTATGGCAAGCTGATCAAGTTACATCAATATAGTCTCTTGTGTGCTATCAATGCTTAATCTCTTGTTAATATAAGTGGCAATGTTGCTTTTGTGCTTAATCTGAAGTTACCTGAGTACAAATTTGTCTCTTCATCTCCAACTGCAGGTAACCATAAAATTGAGATGGACCAACTCTTCGAGACAAACATGGATATCTCGGAAGTAGAAAGTAAGATCTATTTATTTATGTGATTCTTTTCCTAATATTTTTTAACATGACCAACACCTTTTTTATGCATCATTTGAATAGAGGATGAACAAATTGAGTTGAAGCCATTTGAAGATGTTTCAATAAATGTACCGAAAGATGCTTATGATAATCTTCCTTCATATATGAAAGCTTTAGCATCATGGGAGGTAGATATCTGTTTTAATCACATTAAGATAGGCACAAATAGACTAAGATTTATGATACTGACGTTTATTTAACATTTAACAGGATTTGCTTGTTGCTGTTGAGAAGATGAACTTAGGCCTCAAACAGAAGACCAAAAAGGGCAACTTCTTCACCCAAGACGAGGTTTCATCCCTGGAATTAGGTCAGTGTAAACATGTACTTTTTTGTTCAACTCTTTGGTGTCAGTGATCATCATCCTTAGGCTTTTAAATGTATTCCATCTCTTATAACTTGCATATAAAAAGTCAAAAATATCATGCGAGAACCACTAGTAGTGCTCACCTAACTTGGGACGGTGACTGCTAGGCATGGGCTATGAACATGTCATTAACAGAATCTCCAATGTATCTACCAAATATTTGCACCATTTTGATGTAAAAAGAGCATAGTTTGGTAATAAGCTTACACCAAATCTTTTTTAAACTCCGATGCATGCTCTAAATTTTCACATTAGGTAATATGGATTTGCACATATTTATTAGATGGATAGTGTTGTACCAAATTTGATGTAAAAGGTGTTGTGAATAAGCTGCCCTGAAAAATTACATCATTTTGGTGTTTTGGTGCATATATTGGAGACTGTCTTTAGTGCTTGTATTATCACCTTGCATGATTTCTGTTTAAGTCTGGTAAGTTAAGGTTCCGCTATTTGTAATTGTAGGCCCTAAAAGCAGATCATACTTGTTGTTACTCGTGAAGATGAATCGCTTAGTTGTGGAGACCATTGATGGCTTGATTTCCTATAGAGTACTCTAGAAAACGTACCTTCAGCTTGTTGATGAGGTAGCTTGTAAACTGATGAGTGTATACAATTCATATTATTAGTATTAATTACTACTCTTGATTGTAAAACTAGAAGTTTGGAAAGGTTATTTTGTATGAATTGCGTATGAATCTATAAATGGTTTCATTTAACTATATCTTCTACATTTTATGTTGTTTGGACTTTGGAGCACAATGTGGTACACGAGCAGCCGTAAACAGACTATATTTCTCATTTTTACACAGGGAGAAAGCACATAAGCGTACGCTCACGCTTTTGGAATTTGGAGAGATTTTATTGTTTGGACTTTGGAGAATACTCTTTTAAGCTTGGGTACCTAATAAAGGATACACGAAAAAAACTTAGATTTAAAATGGAAGCTTAATAAGTTAATATCTTATGTTGATATAGTCAATGTGAATGATAAAAACGTCTGATTTCACATTATTTGTATGAAAAGAAAATAACGTAAATACTTGAAGAAAAACTAATTCTTCGGAAGAGCCGTAAAGTGTATCAAAGAGCTCAGATGATTGATTTTGGTCTCTCAATTGGGTTATGTTCATGTAATTGATGGCCAATTGCATATGCAAACTGTTTTGCCATCATTTCATTCTCCCTCTACATTTCTGTCTCACATAATGTTCCCAAAGTTGTTTGTGACTGTAAACTGCAAGTCTTTTTTACAAATTTTACTAATGATCAGTCACTGCCTTAATAAATTCATTACTAGTCTGTCATTATAGTAGCGAGTTGGATTTATATTGTTTATGGGATAAGGAGTCAAGGATTTATATCGTAATAACTCAGATGAATACTCTGTTATGCTAAGGTACTACGAAATTGCCATGAGCACATTGTAATTGATTGTCAATCTCATCTCGTGACTAGGCGTATCAGTAATTGGTTTGTAAATCATATGATGCTGATGCTACTATCTTATGTCGTTGACTACATGTTTGAGAACAAATTTCGATCCCTTCACTTATCGAATTTCAGCCAGCAACAGCTATAAAGTGAATGGATTCCGTTTACTCCAATAAGCTCACAAAACATGATATAATGCTGTTATACAAACTACAAACTTGAATTATTTGGTGATGATTAATAAATTTAAAACCTTTCTCGTCCTTGAATTTCTCACAGAAACAAGATTGCTGAACCAAAATTGAATCGTTGGTTATATGTCCCAATCAAAGCTTGTTAGAATTCCTTGTAATCTTTATTGTTTCTAGTATCTTGCTAGGCGTTTTTAATCTTTAACGACAACCTTAGACTTTTACAAGGTNCGACCCAACCTAGCAAGTTGACCCGGTTTAAATCAACTCATTTTCCGACCAGAACGGTTCAACCGGTTGAACAACCCGGGTCGAACAGGGTTTAAAAATACTATGTTTAATTCCCAAATCTTCAAACTTTTATTATTTTCCGTTTATAACCTATAAACTTTTTTTTATCAATAAACTATCTATCGCTATAAAATCCCGTTGCTATGCACGGGTACTCATCTAGTTTGTATGAAAAGAAAATAACGTAAATACTTGAAGAAAAACTAATTCTTCGGAAGAGCCGTAAAGTATATTAAAGAGCTCAGATGATTGATTTTGGTCTCTCAATTGGGTTATGTTCATGTAATTGAAGGCCAATTGCATATGCACACTGTTTTGCCATCATTTCATTCTCCCTCTACATTTCTGTCTCACATAATGTTCCCAAGTTGTTTGTGACTGTAAACTGCAAGTCTTTTTTACAAATTTTACTAATGATCAGTCACTGCCTTAATAAATTCATTACTAGTCTGTCATTATAGTAGCGAGTTGGATTTGTATTGTTTATGGGATAAGGAGTCAAGGATTTATATCATAATAACTCAGATGATACTCTGTTATGCTAAGGTACTACGAAATTGCCATGAGCACATTGTAATTGATTGTCAATCTCATCTCGTGACTAGGCGTATCAGTAATTGGTTTGTAAATCATATGATGCTGATGCTACTATCTTATGTCGTTGACTACATGTTTGAGAACAAATTTCGATCCCTTCACTTATCGAATTTCAGCCAGCAACAGCTATAAAGTGAATGGATTCCGTTTACTCCAATAAGCTCACAAAACATGATATAATGCTGTTATACAAACTACAAACTTGAATTATTTGGTGATGATTAATAAATTTAAAACCTTTCTCGTCCTTGAATTTCTCACAGAAACAAGATTGCTGAACCAAAATTGAATCGTTGGTTATATGTCCCAATCAAAGCTTGTTAGAATTCCTTGTAATCTTTATCGTTTCTAGTTTCTTGCTAGGCGTTTTTAATCTTTAACGACAACCTTAGACTTTTACAAGGTTGCACTTGTTGATGCTTGTTGGAAATAGTTGCCAACTATATCCTTACAAGGATCAACATGAATGAACTGGTTCCATATATTAATCTCCAAATAAGCAAAACCTCAAACACTACCTCACAATTTAGACCCTCACAGAATACAAGTCAGTCAAACATCACCTCAAGCATCTGTATAATAAACCCAATAAGACCATTTGATTAAAGATGAACCAAAATGGGGGCAGATATTAGGTGACCTAGATTTGATGCTCTACAAAAAGAGAGAACAACAAAATGATAATCATAGAAATAATTCAATAACTGCACCCAGCAGTGAAATGTTGAAAATTTATACACATCAGAATTCCAGCAAGTTAAAGTCAAAGTCAAAGCTTTACAAGGAGTCTTAAGCACAGGACAACTAATTCTGATTCACCCATACGCCAAAATCATTTTATGTACTAGTTTAAAGTTAACCCGGAAGAAACCACAAAACAAAAGCAATAGAGTAGACGGAGCTCAACCCACGGTTAGTAAAACTAGGAGAAGAAATACTCCCTAACGCCACTCAGTCAAAAATGAATAGCAGCCTATAGATATAGATACCTAATGGAAACCAAAACCTTCAATCCCCTTCAAAATACTTTACATTTTTGGTCACCAGCATACACGCGATTGTTATGTTTTAGTTGTATATTTTCACCGCCTTCTCATATGTGTGACGGTTCTGCAGGTTTTAGGCAACAATAAGACAGATTAGAATGTTACATTAAGCATTAAAAAAGATTAAAGTAATACAAGCAAAATTTACCTGGTTAGCCGTGAATGGCCTTTTAGGGGTGGTATCGGGATGTTCCAATCCAAGGTAATGCTCCCAAGCGCCATAAACATCTTTTTTCTGAACAAATAATGCATAGGATCAATAAAAGCACCCTAAGATAGACCGATAAGCAAGTATAAATGACAATCAGACAACAAACCTGAAATCGGCTAGATATGATGTCCATGTCTTGAAGATACTCGGGTCGTCCAAGAGATAGAAATGCAAATTTCCACTGAAATTGTATTGCATTTAATTTAACAAGATACTTATAAAGAGTTAAAGAAAATAGAAGATAAATATCAACCAAGTGATTATGAATTACCTTAGCAAAATCATCATCAGAAACATGCAATTTCTTCTGAATGCGAATTTTTACATCTGCCAAAGTTTCACCTTCATGAATTACCAGAAAGAAAGGATCCCCAAAGTTTTGAACTTGCTGCAAAACACCATTAAAGATGGAATTGTTAATGACATGGTACAAACAAATTACAGCAAACGGGTGTTCATCCACATTCTACATACAATCTGGTTCTGCGCACTATCTTTAATGAAATGGTAAACATGAATCAACCGATCTTGAGGCCCAATATTCTTCTCATCTTCAGGAATCTGAAGCAAGAAACAATTTATTACATAAAGCACATTGCATATACAATCGTGTGAAGTAAAAGAAAAATAAAGGATGGTAAAACTTACTTCCTCTGCACGTAAAGTCCAGTATTGATCATTTATATTCTCAATTTTTTCAGTCAGTGGAAAGACCTGCAAGTAATAATCAGAAAAAAAAGATACACGAATTAATGATTTCATTGCAGAACGAAATTGAAAACCCAATTTGATTTGCATTTTAGAAGATGTAAGGCAGAAAACTCGAACTCTTTATTAAAATTCAACAGAAGTACAAGACATTTCCCTGTGGTCGAGAATGTAAAGTAAAGCCAAGTCAATACCTTGTATATCTTGTGATAGAATACTTCGATTAGTCTCAGTTCAGCATTTGGATTCGACAATTCCACCTGTTTAAAAGATTAATTAGTAAGTAGTCTTTGATTTTGATGTACATGGAATGCGTTATTTTGGACCAAACCATGCCTAAAAAATGCAACTATCATACACGAAAATTGGAAATACGAGCAAATCTACGAAACCATATTACATTAGGCTTAGTTTGCTTAATTAGCTTGCATGCAATGCCAAGGAATATATATTGAATGCATACCTTTGTCTTTAATTCATTGAGAACATCTCCAACAGTGCTTTGCTTGGGCAGCCTGATATTGTGAATTACAGGCTGCAACATGTACAATTGAAATTAAGAATTATAGAACCCATTATATATTGAGCAAAACTGTTAAACTTCTCTTCTCTTAATACTGAAATAAAAGATAAGCTAAACCATTGCATTTTTAGTAAGCATACCTCATCCTTTGTAGCATGATGAAAAACAACCTTCAGGGTTTTCAAACATTGCAACTCTGGTAGAGGGATATCCAACACTTCATAGTACAGAATATCAGACACCTGTGGCCAAAAAATAGCTCATTATTAATAGTCTGACATCATATTGCTTGCTAAGTTCAGCTTTTAACCAATAAAGAACCAGCTTTGTGAAAAAATATATTCCAAAGCACAGAAACCTGATTGTAGTGAACAAGCATGTCTAGCAGATGATCTGCAACTCGATATTTAATTGGGTTAGGCTTTGGTTGTTGAGAATAGCAGTTGTGAGGAGTAAGCCTGATTTTGGATGGGTCATCCAAACCAACTTTCTCGGCCACTCTCTCCACAACGTCATCATATGTATGCAGCTTTGACCTAACAAAGCATCATAGAAAATCAGTCAACAGTAATAACATTAAGCTCATTTAAAGAAATCTGGCATCAGAAAAAAGCAGAACTCACAATTCCAGACAGAAATCATCCTCTTTAGGTCTATCCAGAGATCGAAAATGAACTATCTGCAAAACACAGTACCATATTACTCTGATGTTTGTGAATGTGAAATAAATAATTTGCAATGTAGACCATATGCAAGTATAGCTGTCACAGCAAGTATATATTTCTGTTAGTTCAGATATGTCCTTGAATATCCTTAAGCATGCAAGTAGCAAAACTATGGAAACTTCTGACTGACGCTGCAGAATTTTATAGCAGTCTGGATTGAGCAAAACGAACCTGGCGATTTTTCACATATTCCAGAAATGAAGGAACATCAGGATAACGACATTTCTCATAATCAAAAGACTGAGGAGGTTTCTGGAAGCAAATGATGTCCCCATCTTCAAGCTGGAAACAAGGAGACAGTTTTCTTTATTGTTATTCATATTATAATGAGTTCACATAACCATCTGTTAATGGAATAGTTGGAACTCATACCTGACTAGATCTAAATGAAGCACGCTTCTCTAGACGCTCACACATGACATTGGGCTCAAATTTTATTTCCTGATGAATGACATATGAAAGCTCAAAATAATATATGGAAAGACAAAAATTGCAACCACAAAGTCAGCAGTTAGAAGAACAAACCTCATAAAGTTCAATTTCTTCATCAGGACTAAATCCAGCGAATTGATTCAGTTTTGGTATTATTTCAATCGGCTTACCCAAACTCTTCACAAAAGACCTACCAACAAAACTGAAAAACAAAGAACTATCAGTTACTCAAAAATAACCATATCAACAAATATAGCAAGAAAATCTGTTCTCAAAAGAAAACCTATATACTAGCAGCCTCGTATACATGTTTTATAATAGTTTTATGCTCCCTCAATCCCTTAATGAAATATCCATTATTGTTTAATATAAGCAAAAATTAATGACAAGGGATATATTGTAAGTTTACAGCTATTTATTTCCGAAAGTGTATAGCAAACTTAGTGAAAATTAATCAAGGAAAATAAACAATACTTTTGGGATGGAGGAAGCATAATATTCTCCTCACTTATACAACATAACAATGAATTATAGTTAACAATTTTCTAAAAATCAGGGGAACACTAACTAACTTATATATCAACCTACCGAAGTTCTTCCTTCTCAGGGTCGTAAAGCTTGAAGAAAAGAAGTATATCATCTTTGGTTTTGTCAGGTGGGGGAAGGGGATTCAAATCCTGAAAAGAATGTGCAATTATGGTATAACCACTGGACTGAAAAGAATAAATAACTTTTAAAAGATCTAATAGGAAGCGGATAGTTAAGTAATCGTAAAGATGATATTACGGGTCCAATCTCTATCTCCAAGAACAATTTCAGTTCAGCATTCTGAACTTTATTGGAAGCCTCCCTTAGTTGTCCAACCTGCGAACCCAAAATATAACTATTATTAACAGCAACTCAGCTGATAAATCTTCCTATACATGCTTTTCAATATAGAGCCAGATTTAGAGCAAGTAATTGGCAAAATCACTAATAACAATGAAACAAAAGAAAGGTATCATGTTCAATGCTACATTGCTACGATGGACATAGCATATAATGACTATTTCTACCACGGCTAGATATAGAAAGAGGTTGAAGAAGTGTTAGGAAAAAAACAAGAAACAATGCATAGCTTTGGCTGCTTAAGTTTTATCCATGGATACATAATCGACCTTAACGTGATTAGTAGCTTAGCAATTAGTAGATACATAAAATACAACTAACCTTACAAATGGTAGTTTGATACAAACATCGCAAGACATTAACTTTAGCAATTGTAAGTAATCTCTATGTTGCAGAATGCAATAAAACCAATACAATTAACACAATTCATATTTTGTAGAGTTTATCTACAACGCAAGTCTTTGTAACCATTATGGATGCCAAAACCTTTTTAATACGTAACCACTTTATGTGCAGTATGATGTTATATGATGTAAATAACCATTAAAGAGAATTTGACAACTATAAATTATCAGAGACTTACACTAACCAATAAAAAACTCTGCAATGATGAATTGTGAGCATTGTATTGACTTTTTTCTTACCAACCACATAAAATCCGATCAGTGTACACCAAGAATAAAACAAAAGCAATTGTCATGTCACCCTTAACTAAGAGCAATAGTTTTCTGTCCTCATTGTCTAAATCCTCAACTTCAGTTACTACATGGTGGTGCAAGTTTTATGTCAACTCAAATTAGACAGATACATCATGCATGCATAGACAAAACTAACATTTCATTACCAAATATTATTCGATATACATTGCAACCCAGCAAACAACAAATGCATTAACTGAAACAAACAACAAATAGACCACATAAAGAGCATTAGCAAGAAGTAAAAGCATACAGATTGTGTTTCCTCCTGTGGCGTCAAAGGCCGATTGGGACGATAAGTATGGTTCTGCCTCTTTGCCCATAACCAGAAACGCTGGTATTGAACAGGTATGCCAAATTCTTTAGCCACCTCCTCCTGAATCCAAAAATAGAGCATTAGAATAACCAAACGCTCATAGCAACACCACTTTAATCAAAAAATTAATATCTAACTCAAGAAATAAAACCACAATTAACGTAAGTAAATTTTCTTTTTTTGTCAAAGAGAACGCCATTCACAATTCAATCATGTAGATGCGCAGTTCATCAGTTTCAAGTTTTCTTCTTCGAGTATGGTTAGATTTATACTTATATAAAATCGTAACTCAACTTATAAGCTAAGGCAAAACTAACTGTTAGATTCAAAAATCAAAATCAAGAAATTAAAATTACAATAGCAATACGTTTAGAAGCATGAATTGCAGATAAGCAAAGACCAGTAGACCTCGTTAACTGTTGTTTTTCTTGATTTCAGTTTATTAAAGACATACTGATACTCTCATTTAACATTGAACATCATTAACTAGCTATAGCAACTACATAAAAAAGGTATGCCAAAAGTCAAACTTCAATAGTAATTGTCTTGAAGATAATGCATAAGCCACAAAAATAACACCACATCCGAGTATATGTACCTTGAATAAGTTAAAGGGCATTTGTTTCTGGATACGGAAACTCTGAACTTTGTCATGATCGACAAGATCAAAGTGTGTATCTTTGCCTATTTGTTCCAATAGGTCAGCATCACGAGCAACCTAAACATGTCAAAAGATATATAAGTAATGACATCCCTAAAATGTACAAAAGCGATCCCTTTGGGTTTTTAATTTAATGATAAATTCCATAGAATAGCTAGGTACTTTGCGAGATTGTCTCATTTAGTGATTATACTTCTCGTGAATCATGCTAACAATTAAAGTTTTTTAAACGGACTTATTTGGCAGTTAGTGTAAAAGGGTTACTAATTCAGACCCAAAAAACTTTGATTACCAGAATGATATTTACCAAAAAGAAGAAACGGACAACTTTAATCATAAATCTGGCCCATTCTCATATTACCAAGCTAGGACATAAAAAAGTATGATTGCAAAATAGGACCATTTTGCAAAGTATGTTGCTATTTTATTAAAATATTCCCTTGATCTAAACGATAGTATCAATAACCTTTATAATAGTGAAGAGATGAGCTTGTGCTTTGTATTTTCTCTTGTCTTCCTTCTCTTCCTGCTCTTTCTTCAACCTTGTCTGAAAGAATAAATAAATCCAAGCCTCTAAACTTATACTGCAAAACTCAGTTTAGAAAGTGAAACTAAATAAATGAATGTGTTTTACCCTAAGGTGTTCAGCAATATCTTTCTCATCCACGTCACAAACTATTTTTTCCTTGTCACTCTGACGTATATACACAAGCATATATGCATTTGAGTATTTTGTAAATTTAAATGGAGCGTTGTTGTAGCCAGGATTTGTCTGAGTCAGCTGTTGAAAAAGGAATAAAGTGACCAGATGATAAATATATAAAGATAGGTTTGTTATTAATAACAACTACATATCGGACAAAGTAATTCATTACCTCCTCCTCACCACCATATTGTTCTTCTAATGCCCTTTTCATATCTTCTTTTGTTACCCTTTCGTCATCAAACTTGAACCTAATTGGAAGCAAATTATCCACAACACAAAGATACATAATTCAATAAAGTAAAGAAAAATACGGTACAATATCTTGACCGCGATTAGTTAAAAAAAAACATGTTTATCCTTATGGGGGTGATCTGTACACAACAATATTACTTCATATGAAGCAACAGAAAGGGTCTTGACAGTTTTATCCTCTTCCACTAATAAAGACAAATAAAAAGTAGGGGTAAAACTAGAGGCGGCAATTTGTGCCCAAAATGAAAAAAAGGGCTAATTTTGACTACTTTGTAAAAGACTTGGGCACATTTAGCCCCCTCTTTTTTTTGAAATGGGCACATTTAGCCCATTGAAAAGTTAAATGGGCACTAACCGGCACATATTTTCTCTCAATTGGAGAACATTATAATCGTTTTTAAAGAAAAACTTATATATATAATATATTTAATTTTTTAAATATAAATGAAGGATTACGTTTAAGAAATTTATTTTGTCATTTTTTGTCTTTTATAAAGCAATTTGTATAACATGTGCCCGTTTGGCCCGTGCCTGTTTTAGCCCGTGCCCATTCTAGCCCGTGCCCGCCCGGCCCGCCCGTTTTGCCACCTCTAGGTAAAACCATCCAAAAACAATATTTTGTGGAGTATTAAGAATATTGTGCTGTGTGCAGATCACTTGCCATCCTATCACATCAAAATAAAAGTTGACTACTCGTACTACCAAAACAAACATGGAATTGAACAGGCATACAAAATGAGTAACAAAAACAATGGTTCACCATTGATCTGATAAAGTAGGTCTGATGAATGCATAATAGTGTCCACCATGCACTCCGCCACTATGAACCAATACACTGTAAACAACAAAGGCGTGTAAGGCAAAAAAGCAAATGCCTAGGAATCTTGATCTTATGACAGATAACATACATGCACATCAGTAGCGACTGACATACGTTCATATAGTTAATAACAGAATAAAAAAATCTGTGTACCTGTGAAGAGTGTAAAGGTTGCGGACACTCTTATCTGCATCAGGAGATAGATATTTGCCACCCTCCCTGTCAAGATCAAGCTCCAGGGGGAATTCATAGCGGTCATTTATCTGCATTATGAATCACAATAAGTTATTATTATAACCTGTTCAACAATGCATCACACCACAAAAGATAATCGATTATATTTAACTAAAGTTTGGCACTCCATTTCCTCCACTGTTTTCATCAAACATTATAAACACCATCAGACTAGATAAACAAGTAAAATTGTGCTTTCAACTAAATCCGAATCTGAATTACTGTCTATATACAAGTGTGGGAGATGGAAAAACTCATAAGTGCTGACAGCAATACCAACTACAAAGAATCCAATCCTGATACATAAAACAAATAAATGTCTCCCAAAAAGTTGCTGATAGCAACCACACATCACACATTGATGTACATAAACACATCAGACACTCAAAAAAGCTGAAACAAAAGATACTTACTTTTACCATAGTATCCCTCGAGAAGTCATATTCAAATCGCTTAAGCTGAAGTTGCAGAACGGGTGGGAAATCAATAAACAAGACGCCCTTCCTAGCATCCTACATATAAAGACGTAAAAAGCCAAACATAAACGGTCCATCCCTAAATATTAACATAAAGAAACTGGAAAATGAAATTAAGCAAGCTTGATTAACTGTGCACAGAACAGGACCTTAATAGAAAACCAAAGAGAAGCTCTATAGATCATATATATATATTCAGTTGTCATAGTTTTAGTCCGAAAAACAATATTTATAATTAAAATAGAAGTGCTAATACTTATGAAAAAAGATCTAAGGATAACAAATATATAACATTTCAGTTCTTTACTTAAAAGGAATGCAAAGAGGTTGGTGGCAACCATCTGAGGAGCTATAATCGTTTTAAGTTTTGAGATGGAATTGACTCTGTGAATGGGTATAGCTGGAGGTGGCTAAATGTCCGGGTCTAGACGGGTCATTTGAGAGCCTGTGTCTAGACGGATTTGGGTCATGCAAGTCCCGGGTTCGGGTTTACCCATCAGTTTTATAAAAAAATTCTGATAATGAGTAAAAAATTAAAAAGTGATAAAAAAAATTTTACATTTTTCATTGACCCACTAGTCCCAACCTAGACCCGTTGGTTAATTGTTATACAATTGAGCTTTACATCAAATACCCAATTAGAACCATCTTCAATAATTAGTATGACCCAACAAGACCCATCCCATAATAAATATTTACCCAAATTGACCTATATTTAACCAACAGGTCTTAAATTGCCACCTCTAGGTATAATATACTCTTAGCTGGATGTTTAAAATACTTTCCAATAGCATCAGCCTTTCAAATTTCAGTTATATATAGTTCTCACCCAATTTTAGGTTTTGTCATGCTAGATATGTACCGTTGCAACGCAAAACTATGAATTTCAATTACACAAGACTTGTTAATTGCACAGGGGTCTCAAATGGCACTATAAACTTCAAAACATTAATGAACAGCTAACCTGCAAACCATGATCTTCAGCATGGTATTTATTGTCGCCCTCAAGACGTTCCACTTCAACATATTTGTCAAAAGAAGCATAAACATCTCGACAGCCTTTCACGTCAAGCTGAAGATCTGAAATTAATATTATGAAGCCATTAATCAAAGTAGACAAACACAATAAAACATATGAAACCATTCCACTAATTTAACAAAACTAATACCATAATATGATTCTTTTCTAGTTGATTTGAAGTCCACGTTGATGCATTCGATGTAATTCATATGGTGTCCTTCAAATAGCTTCTGTATTGTACCTTCCACAACTGTCCCCTAAACCAAAAACAAGCAAAAGTTTAAAACAAACAAGAACAGCAAAAAGAGGTTAACCGTTAAAACAAAAACCTTACCTTCATTTTATCTTCAAGTTTCTCACACAACACCCTGTTAAGTTCTTGGACGTCATGTTGCATGAAAGATTCATAGGAATCCCATCCAAAAGACTTCGTCAATTCTTTTGTTGCAACGCTAGTTTCATTGTATTGAAGCTTATAAAACAAGCTTTGAAGAGCCAGAGGTATACTGCCAGATGGCATGTCATTTTCTGTTGTGGGCATATGATACACAGCCTGATACAAATTTTAAAATAAGATCCTTTATTCCCAAAGTATTATATGAACACAAGTTACTATTACCTTTCTAAAGTAAGGAATGTGGTACAAAGTTTGAAGGAGGGAGTTCATGTAACATGTTGCTCCTTGGTTCTTAAGTCCAACAAATCCTGTCTCCTTCTTCGAGTCATATGACCAATAATCAATCACTTTACGTACAGCAACATCAGCTTCAATATAACACGTATCATTCACAAGGTAGCCTTTACTAGGGTCATATAGATCACTTAGAGGCATAAAAGATGTAAATCCCCAATCGTTTTCCCTTCCATGAAACTGGTGCTGTGTGTCTGCAGAATTAAGGCAATAGTAGTTAGATGTTAGTATTATTATATGAACTGGGATCCTCGCTCTTCTATATAGCATCCCCTGTTATACGACAAATGCTACAAGGGATAAAATTATCTATAATCCATGTCCATGTGCATTTTTCAAAGAAACATTAAGGCATTTCACTAGTAATGGTACTAATCGTTTTCAAGATAGTAGATACAGTAAAATAGAAAAAGATTGTCAATCTAAAAGACAGATATAGATAGCAAAACTATCTAAATTTTGCGAATTTTGAAAGACAGATATAGATAGCCTCATTTAGAAGCAATATATCTAAAATGTTACACTGACTCCATCATAATACATCTCCATGTACTGTCTAGCTTGCCCCTTCAACAGAAATGCAAATTTTAAAAAATTTCCCAATTAAGGGTTTTAATACTTTTACTATTTTGAATCCCCAAAATTTTGCCCTTCATTGAAGATAGAGGTAGCTTTATGGTGAGTAACTGAGTTCGAAACTAGGGGTTAAACATGATGATAAACGCAATACTGTAAAGAACTTTGTTTCCGGTGACAACTTTTGTCAATAATACTTACTAGTGACTTACAAGTGTGCTAAAACTGACACTCAAGCACACTACCAAATGCCAACTTATACTAAAAGACACTGAAAAGTGAAAACACAAATGAGGTTTTGTGACTTTGTCATCTTACTCCACCGGAAGGTACATCACAGGCCTCAACAATTAGGCAGTCTTAGTTTGTCATCATACCCTAGAATGAAATACTAAATTACAGAACCTCGTTACTAAACTCATAAAAGAATATGAAGACAAAGAATCTAATGATCAATACTATATCAAATACACTAACTTCTCTTCATATGGATTTAAGTTTATAAATCAAATATAGTAAAATATCACAATGCATAGGTAACCTTTAGGTTTATTAAAAGACGAAAACATGTGACTACAACTATGAGTTTTCCTATGATCAACGTAGCTTTTATGTAAGCATAAATTCTCAGCAACAAAAAAGTAAAAGCATCACAGGCCTCAAAACAATTAGGCAGTCTTAGCTTGTCATCATACCCTAGAATGAAATAGTAAATTACAGAACCTCGTTAATAAACTCATAAAAGAATATGAAGACAAAGAATCTAATGATCAATACTATATCGAATACACTAACTTCTCTTCATATGGATTTAAGTTTATAAATCAAATATATATTAAAATATCAAAATACATAGGTAACCTTTAGGTTTATTAAAAGACGAAACATGTGACTACAACTATGAGTTTTCCTATGATCAACGTAGCTTTTATGTAAGCATAAATTCTCGGCAACTAAAAAGTAAAAGCATAAGCGTAACATACCTTTTCTTACTGTGAACTTCTGGTGCATCTGATTAACCACACCCAAGCTGAAATGTGCATATCTACTCCAGCCATATGGCAAAGTTGTGGAATCAGCCACATCCAGATACATGGACAAATGTTCCACATTATTTCCCTTCGGAAAAATAAGCACACGCCTGCCAAAATACAATCAGCTATGAAAGTGGAAAACAATTGGGAATACCACAAGATCATAGACTAAGAAACAAGAGATTATTTATTTACCATTTGAATCCACCAACCACAAATACATCAGAATACAGCTTTTTCACATTCAGGCGTGAGAAATTCTCAATTTTCCACGTAAACCTAGATGGAGCTTCATCAGCGGGTTGATTCTCTGCGGTACTGACAACTTCTCCTTGATTCACAACTAATCAATCCAAATAACAATATTTTAATTAAAAAGCAGCAATAAAGAACACAACAAACTCGCCATTACAACGACACACACAATTACACATATACATTTTAATAAGAATTATCACCAAGATCCCATCAAAAAACATCTGTACAAACAGTTCTCTACATGCATACAAACAATAAAGAAAAGTGTGTTGCAACGACCAAAGTTAATGTATCACAAAAAGTTCAAATGTGTGAATTATATAAGAACAATCAATAACATAAAGTGAACCAATAACCTTCCATGGGCTGAGGGCCTTCAACAGGCGGAGTACCATCCAAAGGAAGAGGACCTTCGACTGGCTCGGTGTGTGGCACAAGCATCTCTTCATCTTCTTGCTGTTTCCGATAAAATTATACAATCAATTCAGACACAAATATACAAACAATTTTATGATCAACTAAAACCCTAAAGTCTTACCCTAAAAAAGGGAAAAAAAAAAAAAAAAAAAATAAAAACAAAAAAAAAAAAAAAAAAAAAAAAACCAAAACACACATTTCAAAATTAACCTAACACATTCCACACACTTTAACTATAAAGCGATCATCTGCAAAAATTCTCATCAAACTATATTTTTAATTCACACCTAATGACCTAAGGCCAAAAAAAGTCCAAAAATCAACACTTCAACATTGCTAACTAAACTAAACAAACACATTTAACACACTAACATATACAATAATCAATAAAATACATAATTCTGATCAAACTAAACGCGTAGTTCATCTTCGACACATAAAAACCTTAAAATTACACTCCATACTAGCAAATTAAACTAAAGTACTAAACTTTCATCTTCTACAGACTGATACACAAACAGCCAAATTTTTATCAAAGTTACAACTTACAACCTAATTCATTTTATAAAAGAATAGAGTGTAAAAAATAAAGTTACATTCCACACTGTAATACGAAAAGAGCCAATCAACTAAGCAATTCTAATCAAGATAAAACCATAACTCATCCATGCAGCAATAAACCTTAAATTAACACTTCATAATTGCAAAATAGACAAGACTAACACATTCCACACACTAATACACAAACAGTCTATCAAAACCTATTCCAAAACATTTAAACTAAAACCCTAATTCATAATCTACAAACAATAAAACCTACCTTTGTGATTGCGAATTAACACATGCCACACACTAATATACAAACAATCAATCAAGTACCAAGACTATGATCAAATAAAAACCCAAATTCCTAAAATTTAGGTGTCAAAATCGCAAATTAAACTAAACTAACATGCTAATATGCAAACAAGTAACCAATTATCGAATTTTAATCAAACTAAAACTCTAATTCACCCCTGCATATCAGAAAACCTAAACATTTAATCGCAAAACGAAACAAATTAACACAAACAACAAATCATTTATCAAAATCTGATCCAACTAAAACTCTAATCCACGCCTAAAGCCAAAACAAGCCAAAATTAACACATTCCACATTTTGATCAAACTAAAACCCTAATTCCTAAAATTTACAAGGCATTCCATACACTAATATCCAAACGATCAATCAAATAACTAATTATGATCAAACATTCAAACATAAACCCTAATTCACGCTTAACAATATATAAAACTATAATTAACACTCCAACTGCGAACTAAACTAAACTTACACATTCAACACACTCATACACGAACAATCAAAATTGCTAATTAGCTCATTTCACATACTAATGTTGTCTTTTGCAACCAGCGTTTTTGAGCGTTTAGCTTTTAACATTTAGCATAAAATGTTCCTAGTTATAAAACGCTAATAAAATAAGCATTTAGCTTTTACATCATTTCAATTTTGTAACTACACAGCTACACCTATGACACCAAACGCTTTTATAAAACAAAAGTTACGGCTAACAGCTATCTACTATGGCTAGCTTTGCCAAACATAGCATAATATACAGCCTCATTTCCCAATTGCTTATTAACTCATTTCACACACTAATGTTGTCTTTCGCAATGAGCTTTTTGAAGCGTTTAGCTTTTAGCGTTTATAATAAAATGTTTGTTTCACGCTCCTCTGATTAAAAAAAATAGCTTTTACGTTAATTTCACTGCTGCGGCTATGTTACGAAACACTTTTCGCTACCGCTAACAGCTACAGCTAGTTTCGCCAAACATATCATAATTTCATCTTCCAAAAAATAAAAAAAACTCTTAAAAATAGCTAACTAAACCCTAGATCATCCAAACACCCAAAAAAACCCTAATTCACATCTACAAACACCAAAACCTAAATTCACCACTTCAAAATCACAATCAAACTAACTTCACACATTTCACACACTAATTACAAAACCCTAACACGATCAGAACCTCACAAAAACCATCAATTACAACAAAAAACCATCGGTAACAATAACCGCTAACAAGCGACCAATTCGTTAACACCTTCACACAAACAGATATATATATATAGAGGTTAGGTAGGTGTGTGTGTGTGTGTGTGAAGACGTACATCTAACGGTTGAGGAGTGATCAAGGTCATGATGACTGTGAGTGATCGCTGCCGTACGATTAGGAGTGACGGTTACTGTTAGCGCCGTTAGAGAGAGAAAGTGATGGAGGAATGAAATGAGAATGGCGCTTTGGTTTGGTTTATTTGTTTGTGTGTGTGTGTGACTTGGGAGATGAAGAAGGGGGCGGAGGGTTGTTTTTGGGGGTTTGGGATAAGTGAGGGGTGTCAAATGTGAAAGGTTTAAGGGGAGAAAATAGGGGTGTGTTTGTGTTAGGCCTATAGGTTTTATGGAATTTATGTTTTAAATCCTTTAAATATTACTATTTGGTATGTTAAATTATTATACTCCCTCCCAAAATTATTGTCCACTTTGAATTTTCAAAGTCAAAATGATATAACTTTGACCACAAATATAAATTTTTTATAATATAATACTTGATGAAAAATTATACCATTGAAAAGTAGACTTAAAACCCAATCCATTTATACATTTTGCATCAAATATTATATAACACCCACAAAATTATTTAAGGTCAAAGTTGAAGAAGAAAAACTAAAAAAGTCAATACTGGACAATAAATTTGGGACGGAGGGAGTAACATATATACATTCACTGGGATTGTTTCCCCCCACCAACTACTACAGTGATTTTATTATATTTTATTCGCACAGTAACTAACGGCCGTTAGTTACTGTAGCAACGACCGTTAATTTTTTATTTTATTATTATTATTTTTTTTTTTTTTAATTCCGCTTGCGATTGGCCCTTCGTCTTACAGGTTTGTTGCACATTTAGTCCTTATAACTAACGGCCGTTAAGTTATTTAACGACTGTTAGCTAATGACCGTTATCTTTATTTTTTTTTAATTCGTACGAAATTGGTTCTTCATCTCAGAGTTTCGTTTCATATTTAGTCCTCTCATAATTTGCGTAATTGGTCATTCGTGCTATACGTCCATTGCAAAGTCAGTCCTTTGTCACTAAATTGACGTTAAGTAGCTACCGGCCGTTATCACGCTTTTCCTATTCGGAAAACACCCCGCGGCAACGCGCGGGATTCCCATCTCGTTATTTTACATACCCAATTTTTCTTACTCTCTCTACCGTCCATCTAAAAAGAAATCAATAGTTGAGATTAAAAGAATTTTAATATTTTACCCATTTTTTATAGTTTAAATATCTCTTAAATCGTTAATCGTTAAGCGAAAATAATTACACTATCGCGACGAGCATTTAATTATCTTTCTATAGACGGGCACTTTGATATACTTTCAACAAAAAAAAATCATTTTTTTTACGTTTTTTTTCGTGGCCAAAAAAATCACATGTGATATGTAATATCACATGTGATATTAGTGTAATATCATATGTAATATCACATGTGATTTTTTCGGCCACGAAAAAAAAATGAAAAAAATCGGAAAAAAAATTTTGTCGAAAATATATCAAGGTGTCTATCTATATAAAGATAATTAAATGCTCGTCGTAACGGTATATATTTTTTTGCTTAACGATTAACGGTTTGAAAGATATTAATATTTGAAAAAAAAATGATGAAAGTGTGTTTTTTAAATTGTTGAGATTAATCTCATCCATTAGATCAAATAAAGATGGAGGGTGAAGATTAGTCCCTTGGTATGTAAAAAAAAATTTTGTCCTCAAATGATCTTTTATCTTAAAAAAATTAAAATTTCGTAATGGTAAAATATGTTTAGGTCCTATGAGGGACGTGATATATTTTTGTATGCTTATAATACATGTGTTTGTATGCTTGATGTATAATGATTCGGTTCACTATCTTTCGTTTGATCAGTCATTGCATGGTCATAGATTGAAAGAGTCTATTATTTATGAGTTGTTTGTCTATAATGAATCATTATTATGCTTGTGGAAGTTGGATAATAAAACAATAGATATATCCGAATTATGATATGTTTAATGCCTAGTTTTACGTTTAACGACTTGATTAAGAGAAGATACTTGCATATGTATTAGTCATGAACCATTCTTATTGCAGTTGGCATGCTTGAATTCATAGGCCGAAAGGGTTTTCTTGTATTTTCTAGTAGATATATTTGCTATGATAATTACCCGTTATTCATATGCTCGTATGCCTCCCTTATGATTGCATACACCTATGTGATTATTTCTAGACTCATGTTCTCGCCTAAACATTCATATCTTTAGTCATCTTGGTAACAATATATATAATCTTATTTTAAACAAACTTGTCTGTGATAGTGACAATCGTTGAGACCAATCTTGTACACCTAAAAACACAAATATCCCTTAGGGCGACCTTGTCTTATCAAAACTTTACTATAAATGAAATGAGTATACTTTTCCCATATGTTTTAAGTATCGAGTTGGTAAAAGTGTAAAACTATAATTTAAATCTTTCGAAACACATCAGCGTTGGTGATTGTCTAAAGGATTCGGTACTATAAATTTAAATGTAGATATTCACATTATCACTAAACTTAGCTTTTTTTGCACTTTTATCCAACGCGTGCGTTTCTTCGATATATTAGCTTCATATATGCATTCTTTTCACGATCTTTCTTCAAGTGAACCTGCAACGTATTTTACACTATTAAGTATCGAAAGTTCACGAGAAATGAGAATAAAACAAAAAATAACGCCACTAAAAATATGTACAATGTAAGCGTCTTCAAATGTCTTGCTCGGGACCTCTTGGTACAGTGAAAGCGTTTTGTTAATACAAATAATGTCAAAAACGTCATTTGCATTATTAGGTCTCTACTATTTTTGATAATCACAAAATATAAACACACGTTACGTAAAACTATGACTAATAAGTTTTTGATCGAGAAAACTCGTTTTCGTCTTCAACATCACTTAAGGTATGTACAAACATCTACCAACTTGTGTATGTGATCGAAGGATTTATTTTTCATCAAAACTTTATATTTTCATGTCACAAAACATTTTTACAAAAGTATTTTTGTATAATTTAAAGAAACGTTTTATTAAGAAAATGTTTTCAAATTTCAAATGCATAACAGCCATATTTCCCGCTCAAAACCGACAAGAATTTTTCACCAGATAAATTTTCACCACGTCAGGACAAAAATGGGAGCGTCTGTCGGGACAGTCCCTTAAAGTGGCCCGCGGTCCCTTAGTGGTAAAGGACCGTCTGGTATTTACGGGACCGTCCGTCTCTTTCCCGGCGTCTATAAATACAGAACTGTTCTCTTTCAGAAAACTCACCTATTATGCACTAAAACTTTCTGTATTCCCAAATCCATTCCAAATTATATTCTTTGATCGCATTATCGGGTTCTAAGTTGTTTACAAGTGATCACACTCATCAATCCTCTAAAGTGCAAGAGAAGAACACTCGTTGTTGTCAAGAGACGAAGTGTTGAAGAAAAGTCTTTCTCATACCTTGTTGCGGATCTCTTCCATATCACCATTCTTATTAAGTGATTCTTTTATGTAATAGGACTTGAGTGCAAGTCTTGTATTGTGTGTTGTGTTGTATCGTGCCATCGTGTTGGTACGAGGTGTGAAGCCACGTGGGCTTTGATATATTGGTTCTAGCTAGGATTAGGACTCGACATTCCGCTTAGTGTCGTTAAACTTGGTGTAAGCTTGTGTAAGGTTTGTTCCCCCATAAGGGAGCGTGTTGATATAGTGTTTGTGAAACTCTCGAGTGCGAGACTCGAGGAGTGGAGTAGGGGCGAAGGAGTGAGCTTCGTGGCCGAACCACTATAAATCTCTGTGTCCCGGTTTGATCTTTCCTTTCCTTATCTTTACTTACTTACTGATGCGCGTGATGTGTCATTGCGGTTTAGCAGTATAAATGCCTACTCAAGTTTTAAATTTATATTTAGCCGACTTATCAATAACACACACACTTAACAAGCAATGTACCCGGTCAGTATGAATATAATGGTAAGTAGAGTGTCGATCACTAAGAGTGGAACGTATTATCTAGTTAACCTAATCAGTATTTTTATATCCTAAGTTAGTTTTACAGTATAATCTAACGAAAGGGGGATCAGCCTGAGAGACTGGCACAGTTTGGTTTTATTAAACAGTAATTAAACTAATGAGCACGAATCAGCGAATAGCAACACGTACACAAATAGATAATAGAAGCNCTTATCAATAACACACACACTTAACAAGCAATGTACCCGGTCAGTATGAATATAATGGTAAGTAGAGTGTCGATCACTAAGAGTGGAACGTATTATCTAGTTAACCTAATCAGTATTTTTATATCCTAAGTTAGTTTTACAGTATAATCTAACGAAAGGGGGATCAGCCTGAGAGACTGGCACAGTTTGGTTTTATTAAACAGTAATTAAACTAATGAGCACGAATCAGCGAATAGCAACACGTACACAAATAGATAATAGAAGCAGAAGAAGGCTTGTCCTGATAGTTAAGCAGCTTGTCACTTGTTTTATTGCTAGTTTTATATGAAGCGTATCGTAATCTATTCTCTCTCGTTGGATCTCATTATATCGGCGAGTAAACCCTTAATGATCACTTATGTCTATCCTATTTATCCAAAGACATCAGCTAAATAGGCGAGGAACAGGTATGGCAGCCCGCAGGCTCAGCTAGACACAAAGGTTATCAATGCACTAATATAAGTCACCAAAAACATCATCATATAAACTTTAATTGATGGGAAAGCAATTTTAAGGGGAGCAGTATGGTGGCCAAGCCCATCAATCCTGATGAATTAAAGCGTACTATTACAATAAAACAAAACTACTTAATGAATTAAATACATGCAGGACCTTCTTACAGCTCTAATATTTTCGTTTGGGGTGTGTCTTGTGATGCTTGTTCGAATGAATTCGTCTCCTTAGGGTTTTGTTGCACACAAAATTCGTATATGTCTTGGGGTATTTATAGTTTCTGGCAGAGGGTACGATGCGGCGCATGACATAGGTAGATGCGGCGCATGTACTTAACTTCACGTGGGGTCCAAGATTAATATATTATGGAATATTCGTACATCGTCTTTAGATGCCGCGTATCTTGATCATTTATGCGGCACATGTCCTTCAGTGTCTTGGATTGTATTTGGTGAAGTCTGGATAGTGATACGCCGTATGTCAGAAGTATAATGCGGCGTATCTGGAGTAGAACAAGCTTGATCTTCTTCGTTGACCAAAGTTTCATATGCGATGCATGATAGAATTACATGCGGCGCATTCTTCAAAGTCAGGCAATGGTCTTCAAATTCATCTATGTATGATATTGCGGCGTATCTGTTGATAGAGATACGGCGCATCTTTTGGATTTCAGTAGACTTTTGACATCTTGTTTGATTTGCTCCACAATTCATCCAAAATCGCCAAGTTTCACCAATTGCTTGTTTTTACCTGAGAATTACTAAAGTAAACAATTAAGTATCGATTCTCATGGATAATATAATAAAACAAGTCAAATAAATAGGATAAATGATGATAATAATATGTACTTATTTGATGTCATCACTTACTTATTATTACTTCTATTTATTGTTGAGTTGATTTCACATAAAGATTGAATCGAATCATTTTCATACACACAACTTGTAAAGTAAACTTTCTAAAAGATAAATAAAATCGGTGAAACTATTCAACCTCTCTCCCCCTCTAGTTTCTACAATTGGTATCAGAGCCATGTTACTCAAGACTTTTAAAGTATATTGTATTTTAAAACTTGAAACGATCAATGAAATTTGAAAAATATCAAGAAGGGCAGTTTATGCAAAGATCTCCACTCTTTGAGCCTGATAGTTTTAATTACTGAAAAACTTGATTCGAAACGTATATGAAATCAAAAGATCTTGATCTTTGGCATGTTATTACCATGGGTGACTTTAAACCGATTGAATATAATCCGGAAACTAAACAAGATGAGATTGTTTCTTATGATAGAAAAAGTGAAAGTCTTAAAAAGAAATTAGCAAAAAATGATAAAGCAAAAATGGTCATTTTCAACGCTTTACCCAAAAAGGAATTTCAAAGAATTTTCATGTGTAATACGGTTAAAGATATTTGGAAAACTTTGTTAGTCACTCATCAAGGTAATAATCAAGTCAAGGATAACAAGATCGATCTTTTGGTTCAACAATATGAACAATTCGTCATTCCTGAAGACGAATCTATTGATAGTGCATTTGCTAGATTTAACACCATTATCATGAGTTTAAAAGCACTCGATGAAGGTATTTTTGTCAAAAGTTGTGTTAGGAAATTTCTCAGGGCTTTACATCCAAAATGGAGAGCAAAGGTCACGGCGATTGAAGAATCCAAAGAATTGGCATCTCTATCATTAGATGAGCTCATTGGTAACTTAAAGGTCCATGAGTTAATCATCAAAAATGATTCCGATATTGTCGAAAGCAAGGTGGAAAGAAGATCATTTGCTTTGAAAGCTAAAAAGGAGTTAAGTGATTATGAGGATGCAAGCTCAGAAAGTGAAGACGAAGAGTATGCTATGGCGGTTAGAGATTTTAAGAAATTCTTTAAGCGAAGAGGAAGATTCGTGAGACAACCACGAGAAGAAAAGAAAACACCTCAGAAAGTTCGTGAAGAAATAAATAGTAAGGTTGAGAGAAGATGTTTCGGATGTGGTGATACTAGACATTTAGTTGGAGATTGTCCACACGAACCAAAAGACAAAAACCAAAAGGCATATGTAAGCGGTGCATGGAGTGATAGCGACGAAGATGGCAAGAATGAAACTTGTCTCATGGCCGGATCTTCAAATGAGGTATGTCTCGAAACCGATCTCCATAATTATGACACTTACTCACTAGACTTAGATAATGAGTATGATAAAATTTGCGAAATTAGTCAAAAGATTATCTTGAAAAACAAATCTTTAAAATCCACCAAGTCTAAATTAGAAAAGGAAATATTAGAATTAAAAGACAAACTATCTAGGCTTGAGGAAGGAAAGGAAATTGATTTGGACTGCAAATCATGTCAAAATCTTAAAATCAAAAATGAGGAACTCAAAGAGGAAGCCTCAAAATTAAATAAATTTGAAAAGAGCACTCATTCTCTTAGACAATTAATAGGAGCTCAAAAGTCTTATGATAATAAAACTGGTACATGATATAATTTTTCTGAAGTATCAACAAGTGTATCAAAACAAATAAAATTTGTGAAGTCTCAGTCGGATATGTATACTGGTGACGGTTCCCTAAAGCTACTAGACGGTCCCTTAATTATAAAGGACCGTCCGATCGATAAAGGACCGTCCCCAGTACGCAAAACTGTGATTTTGCCTAAACCAATCCCAGATTCTAATCCAAAACAATTAGCCGTAATGAACTCAGAAATACCCAATGCTAGTATAAAAGAGGTAAAGCAATTCTATAAACCAATACTAAAACCCGGATTAGGATACAACAAACCAACAATAAGATCTAGATCTGCACCTCCTAGAAAAACAAATATAGTAAATGGACAAACTAGATCAAGAGTAACTATAAATCAAAATTATCATAGGAATAATTCTATGAGTTGGAAAAATGATTTTCTTCCTATAGGATTTTACTCACCATTTCAACATCCTAGACAAATGCAACAAATGTATAGGATGTTCGGCACTAACAACTTTGGACCCATGAGATATTAGGGACCATATGTTTGAGTTTGTCTAGGTTATCATTAGATATGCTTGGGACTTGACTTGGAGCCCGACGAATGGGTTAAAGATAGTGGATGCACCAATCACATGACGGGTAATCGCAAGCTATTCTCATCGTATCATGCATGTAGTGGAGGCAATTTTATGTTTGGTAGTAAACTCAAAGGTAATATCATCAGCAAAGGTACAATCACTCATAACTGTCTTACTATAACTAATGTGGAACATGTAGATAACTTAGGATTTAATTTACTTAGTATTAGTCAAATATGTGATAATGAGTGCAACGTAATCTTTTCCAAAGACGGTAGTGCGATCATTAAGGACGGAAAAGTAATTGCCAAAGGAATTAGAAAAGGTGACCTATATGACAAGAAAATTAGTAACAAACCTAGTGACAACATATGCTTAGCTACGATGAATGATAATTCTTACACTATGGCATAGAAGACTAGGACACGGCAATATGCGTTTATTACAATCATTAGCTTCCAAGGATTTAGTTAGAAATCTTCCTAAACTTAGGTTCGACCAACATTTTTGTGATGCTTGCAAGGTTGGAAAACAAACTCACTCTAGTCATAAGCCTATAAGAATATGATCTAAACGTCTAGATGTCTAGAGCTTCTTTACATGGATCTCTTCGGTCCTTCTGCCATACGGAGTTATGGAGGAAATCTTTACACCCTAGTGATCGTGGACGATTAATCTATGTACACTTGGACTAGGTTTCTTAAAAACAAGACCGAAACTTTCGAACAATTCAAAAACTTTAGCAAGAAAATTCAAAATCAACTAGGATGCAACATAATTTCCATTAGGACTGACCATGGTAGAGAATTTGATAATGAAGTTCAATTCGAAGCTTATTGTGATGCTAATGGTATTACTCACAATTTCTCGGCTCCACGAACTCCACAATCAAATGGGGTAGTTGAAAGGAAAAATAGAACCCTACAAGAAATGAGTAGAACAATGCTCAACGAGCAATCTATTCCTCATAAGTTCTTGTGTAACGCCATAGACACATCCACATATATCCTTAATAGAATTCTCATTAGACGAATCATAGGAAAAACCCCATATGAAATCTTGAGAGGTAGGAAACCCACTCTAGATTACTTTAGAGTATTTGATAGTAAATGGTACATTTTAAACACCAAAGATGATCTCACCAAGTTCGACCTAACGTCCTACGAAGGTGTATTTCTAGGATATTCTCAAAGTAGTAAAGCCTACGTTGTTCTAAACAAAGAAACAATGGCAGTCGAAGAATCACTCAACGTGACTTTCGATGAGAGTCCCCCTCCACCTAAAACATCACCGTTGGTAGATGATGATTTCAAGTGTTGTCCCGTTCTTAGAAAAAAGTAAGAAGACACATATCGATGAATTATCCATAGGTTGATTTAATGAAGACACGTGTAAGTATCACTGTGTGTTTACTCCTTTGCAACTAAGGCACACAAAATAGCCTTTCTATATATTGTAATTCTTTGTCGCATATTTGTTTTCTTCATCCTCAGTAGCATAAACTTAAAAGAATATGACAAATCAACCTTCATTTATAGATTGCATTCGATAAGTGAGTGCATGTAATTTTTATATAGATATGATTAAATATGCATGAAAACTCTTTTAACCTGTAACCTCCTAATATTGAAGGCAAAATAAATCAAGTTATGATAGTGGTTGCTGTCATGACTTGGGACCTTTTTAATCTGACAAAACATATATGGAAGTAGTTTTTCTTTTTGTGTATACTAAATATAATTAGTTTACGAGTTGTCTTTTAAAGGTGTCCTCTTCATATGGTTAACCATTTTAATTGTGTCCATTATTAGTATACATTATTAGTGTTTCCATCCTTTACGTATTGCCTTCTTAATCTAATAAAACATATATGGAAGTATAAAACTATAGGTACAAGAGTGTGACTGAATAAAGATTTAATTTGCAGATTTTAAAGAGTGGCCTTTTTAATCTAACAAATCTAAGTAAACAAGCTTTCTCCATATAAGAAGTTCCTACCATTTTGTTTTCTTGTTATTTTATTTGTTTAAGTAGTTATTTGGGTTAGTTGCCTAGCAACTAATTCCGCCCACTCTTCCAACCTGAGATATTTTACTTACTTATTCATAGTTCTTTCATTTGAATTACAATCTCGACCCATTTACCTGCGAATGTGTTGATTAGTGGGTGTTTGAATATCTTATTTTACAGGCTTATAAGCGTATTTGAAATTTGAAACTGAAAAAGCTCATAAGCTCGTTTTTTTTTGCTTATTAAGTTCATAAACTCAACTTAATAAGTCTATAATCCAGTAAAAAATTGCTTACGAGCTTTTTACAAATTCATATAAATCCATAGTTCCAGGAAATAAGCTTATCAAGACACCATTTATGTTTTGTTTTATTTTTAAGATTAAATATGAACTTTTTTTAGCTTAAAAGTGAATGGGTCAAATGGGTACATGGATTGACCTTAAACACAGTATGTGTTAAAATTATTAAATTTTGCACAAAAAAAATGTTTGTCTAAAGCTTACTCTATTTCTTATATATATTTCGTCACATGTCTCGACACATGGCCGGATTTGAGGGAGTGCAAAGTGATCAACCGCACAGGGCCTCCATTTTGTGAGGGGCCCCAAGATTCCATCCATCAAGAGTGATTAAATTCAAACTTTAGCCTAAAAATTATGATAATATGTTCTAAAGTTTAAGGTTGTTAATTTCTAACAAACTTAAGTAATATTTGTTAGTCTGAAGAGAGGTAAATAAAAAAAGTTCGAAACTTGTTGAAACAGGGTAAGCAAAAATTTCGGAGGAAGAGGATGATAAGTTTGATTATGTACTATTTGCACCCTTGATGTTTGTACTTTGTATATATTATGCCTAATTGTCTAGCTTCTATGTGTAAAATTGTTTTAAACATGGCAGATCAAGCCCTTATTTGATACCTTATTGCTAAAAACGATCCAATACTACACATTTGATAACATATATCGTGCATGTTGCCATTTTGGTTTGATAAATCATCAAGTCTTGAAGAAATTTTCGGTTGTTTTTGTATTTGTTGATACGTATCATACATGTTGCAATATTTGTACCTTTTTGTAATTGCTAAATCATTCGCGTTTAAGAGCTTTACATTGAACTAGAATGGTAATCAAATTTTACTAACCAACTGTGTAAAGGGTTTACTTTCTGATTCAGCACAGGGCCCCCAAAATTCATGGGACGGCCCTGTCTCGACACCTTATCACGGAATAAGACCTATAAGAACTCCACTCTTTGACAATAAAAATAGTAAGTAACAATAATTCTTTTCTTGAAAATGATATGTATATATTAGCACGTTAATGGTTCAGCTTCTATTTTACTCACTACTATAAATGTTAGCTTTTATCAAACACCTATATGTTATTCACAACACCATGCTTTTATCTTTATAAAGAATCTGACATCTCTATGGTTTCCAACACAATAAACAAGGAAATTGTATCCTTCTGCTCCTAATCCAAATGAAATAACTTCGACGTTGGAAACCAAATCAACTTCAGCACGAAAACGACAAACTCTAGTCACCAATATTTTAAACAGTAAGTTAATCTATTTCCTCAGTTTATTTTTTACATTACATCCTTATTATGAAGAAGTGTTTAGATATGTTTAACACAATATATTTTTTACTAGATATCATTGGCCAACCATTTTGTGTGAGTGTTTGAAACAAGCCACTATTTCTAGCATATTGAGACCTGTTGCAAGTTATAAAAGCCAACCATATTGTGTGGGCGTTTGAAATGGCTCATTTTAACCCATACTAGATAGAATGCCCCATTTTAACGCATACTAAAAGTGGCTTTTTATATGACCCATTTCAACAAAGTATACATGTTTCAACCCTTGCCACAAAAAAGATCAGGTTTCAACAAAATATAGTTGTTTGCTTCGATACCTGTTTCAGCAAAATATACCTGTTTGGATTCTTGCCAGAAAATTACCTGTTTCAACCTATTCTATACAAAGTATATGTTATAACCATGCTATAAAAATGACCACTTTCAACCTTGCCAGAAAAATGTCCCGTTTCAATCCATAGCACAAAAATGATATAGAGCCATCTATAAAAAATGTATTAGAATAATGACCTATTGTAACCCATTCTTTAAAAGAGACCTGTTGTAAACATTGTGAAATGATGTTTATTTACTGTGACAGTAAATTAGCTTGGAACGTTGTTAATATATGTAACTGTACACAAGTGAAATGAAACGTTATAATCCACACTATAATGATGACCCGTTACCCATTCTAGATAAAAAACCTCTTATAATACATGCTAGAAAAATGACCAGTTTATTCTCTTACCAGAAAAAATACCCGGTTCAACCCATGGCGCAAAAATGACCAAGTTCAACCCATGGCACAAAAAACACTATTGTCTTATTTTTTTGTGTATTGCAAACACAATAATAGAATAATGACCCTAAAACCACTATTCCAAACATCCTCCATATGATTGCCAAATTGGTCCATTTAGCAAAGTGGGTTACTTTTCCATGAAACTTACGCTCTGAAATTTGTTACCATATACTTTTTTTAAAGGCAACAGTTGTCACCATGTACTTAAAAGTTGCTAAATTTAACCAGTTTGGGACATGTTTGACTACAGATGATTCCATTCGAGTATCATTTCTATATGAAAATCATTTAGCAACTGGGATTGACTATTAAGAGACACACCCAATTGACTTAGAGACAGACCATTGTGTGAAACCATAAGTTGAGTGGTTTTGGGAAAGATGATTCGACTTAGGAAGCCACTGCTGGCGCGTCGACCCATTCTGTCTTATAAATGGTTCAGCTGGGTACGTGGGTGAAGTGCGAGCGAAAGTGTAGTAAGGTCTTAGTGTCTTACGCCATTTCCCTTTGCTGATGAGCTCAGTTAAATTAAACCCCCTCCTTTGTTGCCAGTTTTGGATATGTTTGGCTACAAATGATATCATTATTTGAGAAATTGTGCATTAAATTCATACACATGAGAGCCCGTCATTGCAAAGTTTTGTGACCAAGAGAATATAATATGCTATTTCACCTGGTAATAGTTCTTCACTTCCATAGATATTTTAGCTGAACAAGGGGCAAAGTACCAGGAGTAAACAAAATAGTTGTATGTAGAAATGTGTAGTGATAAAGGTTTGAGTCGTTTAACATGTATATTTTGTGGAACTTCATTTTGAATTAATGAAATTTATACTTCCTCCTGCTATAACTTCTAATGCAAAAATAATTAATTTTTAGTTTTAGAATCCCAAAAAAGATTGAAGATGGTTATTCGTGGCGAAGACGAAAATCTCACTAATACCACCATTAATGTGGTCTACAAAGAAGTGTTGCACAATTTATGATCTCATCTACATGTACACGTATATCACATTCGTATAATAAAGGATTGAAGATGTTTATTTTATTTTTTGATAACTTTTGGCTATTGTGTTTCATATAACGTATGTTTGATGATTACCAACTGTACATTTTACATTTGTTTATTCAGATGTGGTTCTTTCTAACTTATAACTTCATAATCGCAATGTCATTTTGATGCAGGTTTTACCGACCAGGTTTTAATATTTATAATTACTCGTTTTACCTAAGGTCTACCTATTTGCACTAACGGACAGAGAATCTGGTCGTGTATAGAATAGTAATGGTAACTCCGAGGTTGTCCCAAGAGCTATGTGGTGCGGACTATGTCTAAGTCTAATGTCACTAATTAAAAGAAAGATTGATTGATTGATTGGTTGAGATAAAAACAAAACAAAAAAAAAAACAAATAGCAAATAAAAGTAAAGTTGTGAGAAGTGGGAGAAAAGTGTACTAGCCTAGTTACTAATCCTATATCATTTTATGTCATGTTCCCTATTAAACTAATCTTATGCTTTAGGTGGNAAAAGAAAGATTGATTGATTGATTGGTTGAGATAAAAACAAAACAAAAAAAAAAACAAATAGCAAATAAAAGTAAAGTTGTGAGAAGTGGGAGAAAAGTGTACTAGCCTAGTTACTAATCCTATATCATTTTATGTCATGTTCCCTATTAAACTAATCTTATGCTTTAGGTGGGGCGGACATATATCACTAGGTTCATATGGTCAAGTTCCCTAGCATGTCTCCCCCGAATCCTGTCAGGAACCATGGCGCATCCCATGTAGTAAACCGACGTATGGTATACGGGTTTGAGTCATTAAGTGCCACTACATGCTAGACTTATCTCTAATGGCCCGTTGTCATGATCATAGACCATTTCTCTAACTTCTTAAGTTTATCAAGTACGGAAGGTGATCCTATGGTCAATTCGCACACGAGGCAATATGGTCAGTTGTCATCCCTCCCATTTCCTAGCAATCCATTAGGCTAGCGTCATATGGTCAATTCTTCTAGCCTACTAACTCAATTGGGGTCTTAATTCAATTAAAGCTAGCGTAATGGATACAACCGCATATCAAAACTACCGAAACAAGAGGTTCTCAAGATAAACTATGTATGCACACACGTAAAAGCATATAAGAAAAGTACGGAAACATGATTAAAACAATATAGGTATCATAACTAGGCTAGCACCAGAGGTGCTTAGCCAATCATATTAGAATAAATACTCGAAATAATGTTTACAAGATCCATATATTCGAAATGTAATTGAAATAATGAAGTGCTAAAACTTATGGTGATTGAGGTGCGATTTCTCCCTTGGAAAGCCTTCGTATGCTGCTGTGGAAGGGCCTTCTAACTGCTCCTAACGATTTCTGACTTTGTGTGTGAGAAAGTTGATGTTGAAATGCAGAAATTAGGGCTGTATTTATAGGCCCGTCGGGAGTTACGGCGTAACTATGAAATGTGTTACGCCATAACTGCTGAAATCTTATCCAGATCCATAGTTTACGGTGTAATTGATGAATTGTTACGCCGTAATATTGATTTAGGGTTTCTTCTCCGTCGTAATCTCCAAATGGTTACGCCGTAGAGTATTTATCGGATATGAGATAACTCTTGTAGTCCTCATTACGCCGTATTCCAAAAGGTGTGTTACGTCGTATGTTAATTCTTGATCTTGGACTGCTTAGGGGTGTTAACGATCCGAGCCGAGTCGAGTTTCAGGATATTCGAGCTCAGCTTGATTAACTATTACTCGGCTCGAGCTCGACTCGAGCTCGAATAATTTTTAAAAGTCTTGTTCGAACTCGAGCTCGAATGATTAATTATTGTTTGAGCTCGAGCTCGATGCTCGTTTACTTATATTAAAAATCGAGCTCGAATGATTAATTATTGTTCGAGCTCGAGCTCGATGCTCGTTTACTTATATTAAAAATTTCTTAAACAACTCGATCTTGAGTTGCTCGCTTATAAGCTCGAGCCTAAGCTCGCTTAAGCTCGTTTAGGAATATATATTCAATGTTTTTTTAGTAACATGAAGACTGAACCAATCCATTGACACGTTTGAGCCAAACTAAAATTACTCAACAAAAACAATGGAAGCATAAAGAAAAGTTAAACTTAGTTAAGTTTAAGGCCCCAATCCAAAAAGGAGGGTCTATAGCTAAGCTAACTTTCAATAACAAGTGGAGGCTTTGCTTTTATAAATATTTTTTCCTTTGTAAGTTTTACTTTTCAAGTGATGTGGGAATGTGGGATGACTGCATATGTCACAATTCTCCATTTCAGGCCAATTTTCCTTATTCCCGACATTTCCTATTCATTGAATTTCAATTCAACATTTCACGTAAACAGGGTTTACGGGTATCCATTTGACGAGACCGGGTAGGTTAAGTCACATTGTCAACCATCGTACATTTTCTAGACTAGGGTTAGTCTACATTGCATCACGACATCATTTGCATTCTATTCCACTCGTAGATATATATTTTCAAGTTACCATTATTTATTTATTTGTATATAAATAATAAGACAAGTTATTAGTTTTTAACCTAATGTACCAAACAAATTCCACTAGAGCACTAATATATTTTTATATTAGTTATTTTTCCACTAAGGTTATAAAACTATATATTATTTATTTTTGGTGGTTAACCAAATAATAAACCTTTACTTGAACTATATACATCAAGAATTGTACCAACAAAGCAATACCTATCAAAATACCCAATGTTTATGAAAATTATATTTTTATAATTTTTACAACTTTATTATATCCCGTATTGTCCCGTTATATTTTCTTTTTAATTAACCCGGTACCCGATAACACTAAAAATACAAAACTATGCATTAAACGGTACCCCGTAAAAACAATGTTGTGCAAAATAGTGACCAAGATACCACCTCAAATGAGGTGGCCGGCCCTCATGGTCTTAGGGACACATGTAGTCCCCAAAACACTATCACATATTCCACTAATACCAAAAATTATATTTCACACTTGCATGTAAAAAAAAATTGAAGATCAAAGTTCTCTCATTCCTTCTTGCTTGTCTCTTGCTCGTTCCAACCTCAAAGACCAAGGGAAGACCCAAACATTTCAAGAACAATGTTTTACAAGTCATAGATTACATCCATTACAAGGTTTTGTAATATAAACCTATGGATTGTTAGGTTTTTCTACCCAAAAAGTTATAAGGTTTTCAAGTAAGTGAACCACTAATTTTTCTATAAATTCTACCATGAATTCCTTGCAAGGTTTATGTACTTTTGTCATTTTTGAACTTGCATATTGAAGTCTATACCACAAAAACCTAATTTCCTANAATTCCTTGCAAGGTTTATGTACTTTTGTCATTTTTGAACTTGCATATTGAAGTCTATACCACAAAAACCTAAATTTCTATCATTTTATGTGTAAAATGAATTCCTTATGAAACATTGGTGAAATTGTTGAAGTGGTGATGTTAGGGAACCCATGACACCCTAAGAAGGTGTATGGTAGATTAAGGGATGAGATGATGTTGTTAGTAGTGGTTTTGGACATGTACAAACTAAGTTATATCATTTTTGGAACTATAAATAAACCTACTGTCCCTATTTTCAAAATTGGGTAAACTCAGTGAGTTTTGGTATATTTTGGACCCAAGAACTAGAAAATACATTCTTAGACGAAACTATGGCCTTTTGAACCGCTAAAAACGGACTTATAACGAAGAAATTATGCCAAAAACAAAATACTACTAGACTTATACAATTTCCGGAAAATCCTTTGCTGATGTACGAATTAACTTGGCCAAAAACGAGCCTTAGACCTTTTCAAAACTTGCCAAACTATTGAAAATATGTTAGTATATATTTTTACCTTTCCGGGGATATAAAGAACTTGAAAATCGGCTTTATAACGAATTAGTTATGATTTTTCGAAAGTTATTATTTTCACTTATAAATTACCAGCACTTACCCAGAAATTTTCTAAGTATACCTAGAAACACCCATGTTGAGAGCTATTTTCCCGTCAATTGACTCAGTTTTGGAGTTTTGGACCACAAGGAACAAAAGTTAGAGCACCTGGCCTAGTTTTCAAATCAAAAAGCCGTTTGTTATTTGGACTTAAGATGAGTAATCTACAGCCATCCAAATATTCATAAAAACTGCCCAGAAATGGCAGCTTTAGCCTAAAATACCATACTTCTCGACCATTTAGCATAAATTCTAGACACTTTGAGGAAAACTTCACT